>WKFP01013032.1:65976-90974 GCA_011057875.1 Pterocles orientalis
CCTCCCCCCCCCCCGAAAAAAGGCTCGGCCTGTTGACAATGATACTGCCCCCCGAAAAGGCTTGGCCTGTTGCCAGCTAATAATCCCCAGAAACCGCACAGACAATTCCCCCAGAAAGGGGGGGAAAGGGGGAAAAGGGGGTGCACCGCTCCCGGAGGCACTCACGGAACGGAGATAACAGCCCAAGCGTCCCAGCCCGAGAGCTGACCGAAGCAGGGGAAAAAAAAAGAGACAGCTAATGATCCTCCTGGAGAGGGAGGATGCCAAAACTCACGGAACGGAGATAAACGAGTGTCCCGGGCCGAGAGCTAACGGCAACCGTGGGGGGAGGGGGGGAAAAGGCCTTGGGAGATTGAACACAGCTTCCCAAAGCGAGATGAATCCGGAAGTGAAAAGACAGCTCTCCTCGAAAAGTCCTCTCCTAAATACTGGGTATGACGTGCATGGGATGGAATAATTGGTCAGTCTGCTTCTCAATCTTGACTTAAAAGCAAATCCCAAGCTAGAAGCCGGGCTCTCTCTCTGTCTATTGAGAGGAGAGAGGCTGAATGTACCTCGTCCTTGAGAGCAAATAGCAACATCCTAGCAATAACTATAAACATTCTTCTCTGTTCTTCTCTTATCAATTCTCTCCTGAGCAGGAATCCAAAACATAGCTTCTTGCTAGCTATTTATGAAGAGAAGGGAAAAGGGAAAAAAAATTAACTCTGCTCTGCTTAACCCACGACAGTTCCCAAAGAGATAATCTCTCCCCCAAGAATCTCCGGCCCCTCATCCCCCCACATTTATCTAAAATGTAGTCTTTGTTACACATGGAGGTCAGCTATTCTCTCTTAGCTTAGCCAGCCACCAACCTCTTTCAGCATAACCCAAAAGAAACTTGCAAGGACTCTCGAGCAGGGAAATCCTGCAATGAAGCATCATCATCATCCATAAAGATACTAGGCTAGAAAGAATTTTAACCAGCACAACCATCCTTATGTGGTCAGGATGTTGACCTCTCCATTGCCCAATTGACTGCACAGCACATCATCTTTCTAAACTGTTTGCTAGGAATTGTCAAATCTTTGCTTACCTGAATGAAAGTAGCACCCTCTACTGCTGCCTTCAGGTCTGTACAGATGCTAATGAGAGCCAGCTGCTGCTCCACACTCAAAGCCCCTTTCAGGAATCCCGACTCCTCCAGCTCTTTCATTTGTTTGCTGACGGAAACGACATGCATATTTAAGTACTTTATCAATGTTAAGCCACCATTAATTTTTTAGAAAGCTTCTTAACAACCCAGTAGTAGTATGCTACTTGCCACATAGCTGCATGTATTTATACTCAAAAAAATATAAGGTTAATTTCAGTAATCTCTTTACTCATCATCTTACAATATTTTTCTTCTCTTCAAGCACAGAAAGCTCTAGGATCTACTCCTAGACACAAGCTTGTCACCACCTCAAACCTGTTTTCACTGATGTAGGATCAGCAAGAGCTTTTATACTTGTATTTAATGGGAAAAGAGCTCTCTCTAATATACTTCATCTAGTTTTACAAATGACTCTTTTGTTATGAGGTCTCCCTGCAGGAACACTGTTTAACTGTACTGAAATAAATACATTCCATAGAGCCAAGAGTCCTTCCTAAAAAACCCGTATCTCTACATAGGCAATGACTACAGAGCAAGTGTCAGAAAATTTAACTGGTTACTAAATTGAGTGGCCAGAGCTTGAAATGAATGTTCAAGTACACACCACTGCTGGGGCTGAACACACCAGCTTCTCAGAAAGTCTCTACAGTTTGAAACTCTTCAAAGCCCAGAGGAAGCAAGCTATTTTCAAAACTGTTAAAAGTCACTTAGAGAAGCAATTTCCACAGAAATTAAGTGGCATTAAACTATGGGATCACAAACAACCTAAAGCTATGAGGTAGCCATTATTACAGTTAAATCTGCTGATTACCTCAAGCCAGAACTCCTCTGAGCATTTCGATACTATTCCACAAAAATTGCTCATCCTGAAGAAAGGAAGAAATTGATCTAATGATTAGAAGCAGAAAAAAAATAATCCCTTCTTATCTCTACCAGTCTAGTTTTAAAACTCTGGTTTCTTTATGGATGCACTCGCCACCCTGTTGGAGAGCAGCCCAGTCGGAGCTGCAGCAAACAGAGAAGCTGCTTGCTGGGTTAACTGGGCCCTCAGATCTTTAACTTCAACTGGCTCACTAAATCTACCATTAACTTCCAAAGAATCAGGATTTTACTTCAGCATCCACATAGTTGTGTCATGTCCAAGCAAATACAGCAAATATAGGCTCTACCACATTTATCGTGGCTTTGTTACGAGGTCATGAACACCCACCGCTCTGCAAGTTATTCTGATGTCCTTTTTCCACTCAAAATAGTATGAAAGAGAACATTTGCTTCCCAGAAAACAAAACAGCTTCCTAATAGATCCTTCTGACACCAATCCAGAGCAGCAATTCCTTATCCTGGGAGCAACCCCACTAAAAATCAAGGTACAGAGCACTCAGGAGCCACTTAGCAGCAGCCAAAAATGCGCAGAGCCATTCTGCTCCTGGTTTAGCATAACAGTCAGAAGAAACAAATACCTTCAGATAACCATGGACTTTGTATATTAAATTAAAGGATTTCCAATAACTCAGGAGCAGGTAAAATCTGAGAGGCTCTGTTTGAAGCAGGTGAAGGTGACAGTGCACTTTCTAAATCAGAATATGCACTCATCTTCTGAATTAGGAAGAAAAAATGAACAATACAACAAAAATCCACATGAATGTGCACACACAGCACTAACTCCTACAAGCAGTAACTTTCTCCTTTTCAATGAGCTCTTCAGCAATTAACTCCACATAATCATTTCTGTACTGCAAGTTCTAACACTTCCTCTTTATTTTTGTCAGAGCTTATCATGGGCAATTATTTTTTGACTCTTGGGCAGAGCACACTTGGGTAGACAGCTAGGCACTGCATTCTGTTTATGCTGGACAAGAACTTTGAAAAGGTTCAATTCATTCGTAGCTGGAAAACAAGTCAAGAGTCATATGCTTTTTAGACGCTGCTCAGGTCTGTCCTGTTTGCTTCCCTTAGACTTGGTGCCAAAATTAGTATTCTACCAGTTCATGCAGTCCAAAACTGATGAGTTCCATTAATAGGTTTCTGCCTCTTTTCACAAATATGGAATTAGGCTCAAAAACCCAGACCTTTCCTAACAAAAGCAGAAACTACTTAGAAATTCTTTTCTGCTAGGTTTTGTTTAAAAACACTCCAAAAAAAAAAGAATAAAATAAAAGGAAAAAGAGAGAAAAAAAGTACTCAAACAGACACCGCTTCAGGGAGCATCACAGAAATAAGCAGGAAATCCATCAAGTTTCTGGATGAGTTCCCCATTTGGTTTCTTAACACAGCAAATGGATGTCTGGAAAGCACAGACTTCTGCCTTTGAGCAATCTGTGTAGTAACGAATAGGAAACAGGAAGCTTCAGCTCCATTTTCCAAGCCACCAGGCTGCACCACAGCTTGCTAGGCAGGAGTTCCATCCAAAACTTAAGGCTTCCAGCACACTAACAGTGCCAGTGCTTCATCTGTAAAGAAACAGGTGCACGTACAGTATCCAAACTTCTGACTCCTTCATAACTTGTGAGGCAAGATGGTTAGGAACCAATCATAGAATCATTTAGGTTGGAAAAGACCATTAAGATTGAGTCCAACCATAACCTAACACTGCCAAGTCCACCACTAAACCATGTCCCTAAGGGCCACATCTACACATCTTTTAAAAGTCTCCAGGGATGGTGACTCAACTACTTCCCTGGGCAGCCTGTTATAGTGCTCGATAAGCCTTTTGGTGAAGAAATTTTTCCTAATATCCAGTGTAAGTCCTCCCTCAGCAAAACTTGAAGCCGTTCCCTCTAATTCAAAAGGTCTTAGCTGTCCATTCATCAGAAGCTCATTTCCCAGGAGCACTTGCCTAAATCCAGCATCCTCCTCTTGCTCATAGGCTGTATATTTAAGTTTGAAGATACCACAACAGGATTATTTCTTTCTTTGAAGAGGGTGAAGTTAAATTGCACAGAAAGTGAACAAGAACACCAGCTGGCCTCATCCTCCCTGGTTGCCTGAAACTCCACTCCATGACTGTCAACTGAGGGTTTCACAAAGGGTAGAGTGGCTTCTCTTCTATCTTCCACAAGTTTTTACAAAAGTTTGCAGCACCTGCCTCCTGTTCCATACCTTTCCACCTCTGCCAGTCATGACCATCCTGTCATTTCTGTTTCTCTGTCATATGCCATTACACACAACACTGTGCACCAAGAACACCATTTCTTAACTAACCCGCAAAACCACCATCTTCATACTTTGCAACTGAAGGCTGGACTGATTTTTACTCCTAAACAAAAGTCTCCCTGTTAGTATCACCAATCTTTATGACAGCCATTTATTTAAATTAGTATAGTTATTTAAAGCATGAAATAAGAAATATAATTTGTTCACTACTTGAATTTTGGCCTTCCCTTGCAGAAAATTTTTTTGCCCCCCCTTCACCAACATATTTATTGCCATTCTGGCTGTTTTGTTCCACTAATTAATTTTAAGTCTCCCAAGCACTCAACCCTCTTCATATTCCCTTGCGGTATTAGAGTGCACACACTTGTGGCAAAGGAAGGGAGCTTCCCCTGGTATTTATCACACATGCCGGCAGAAACCTGGCTGGTTTGTGCATGCAGCAGTGCACCACTGACCTCTGCTGGATGACTTTTTATTCAAAGCAGTCTAGACTTCAGGATGATCATCCCCGAGTATGACCACAGGCTGAGGTCATTCCAGCCACGGCCACAGAACACACCACAGGACTTCTTTGCAATTTTATTGTGTGTACAGTTTGAAGAGTTTGATTAATATCTGTAAGATCTTTGAAGAACGAAGAATTCACACCCATAAGAAAATACTTCCTTTTAGAGCCCACACTTCGTCTGCCTCCAGAGTTTTAGTGTTGTACCTGACTGCCCATGTCCGCACTACTCTGGTAACTGAGCCACTATTTGCTTCAAGACAAGGCACTGTATTGGGTCTGGTCTGGCTGAGATGGAGTCAGTATCCCCCCAGCAGCCCTCCCAGTGCTGTTCCCCTGGCAGCTGGCAGGGTGTTTGTAACACATCTGGGGAGGGGCGGAGCCGGGACAGCTGACCCGGATTGGCTGTTCCATACCATGTGACCTCAGCTCAGCCATAGAGCCGAGGGCAGGGAGGAGGAGGGGGACATTTGTTACTGTGTTTGTCTCCGGGAGCAGCTGCTGCACATACTGAAGCTCTGCTTTCCCAGGAAATGGATGGACATCACTTACGGAGGGGAAGTGGAGAATAACATCTTTGTTTACCTTTTGTTTCTGTGCATGGCCTTGGCCTTTGCTTTAATTAAACTGCTTTTATCTTGACCCAAGAGTTTTTCATCTGATTCTCCCCCTTTATTTTGATGAAGGGGGGAGTGATAGAGGGGCCTGGTGGACACCTGGCATCCAGCCAAGGTTAGTTAAGCAACCACAGGCACCCAATCCACAATAACACTCCTGATCACATGAACTGCCTGGGATGCTCACGGTTACAAATCCTATTGTAAAAGTTCTTACAGAAGGACCTTGCAAATGATGCTAATACATAACCCATCTTGTTCACACCCCATTGCCTCACCTTTATCCAGAGGTACTATCGGGCAGTCATACTATTCAGCACACATTGCTGCAACAAGTGAATATTTGCAAGGCTAAAGACCACTTAAATCATAAACTTACTGCCCAAACCAGCAAGGAGAAGGGAGACAGGAAGAAAAGACAACACCGATGTTATTCTTCACAAGTTCAGCCAACCACCATTTCCCAAAGACTAGGCCAGTAACAAGTCATGGCACCAGAATACTCTCTAGTGCTGCCTGATAACTGAGAAGGTGGTTGGCACGACAAAAAAACCCAAACCCAACAAACCATCAGCAGCCCTGTATACCTACTCTGGGACACAACAGACCAAGCAGGCAACTGAAACCCCCTGACACTGGGACCAGCCCACTGTACACAGGTGCAACAGCCAAGTAGTAAGTAGCTAATATTGAGTTGCAACTGGCCATTTGAATGCATTAGCAATCACCTTCCCTCTTCCTGCTTTCCCGAGACTAAAGCTAAGCATGCAACATACCACCATGGAAGAGTTATTACACATTTCATCTTCCTGAAACAGCAGGACCACAAAAGCGTATGTGGTTTTGTCCAGACAAGAGAGATCCAGCACTGTCAAATGCACTTCATCCATAGCGATGGCAGTATATCAAAGTGGGCCAGTTACACATCTATCTTTGACACAGTTTTGAAGAGGCAAAAGCAAAGAACCACAGAAGAGCTGGGACATAGCATAAGAGAGTGGTGATGCACAAAAGCCAATCAAAGATCTTGTATTTCCTGTAGTTACGACATACAAACTGTTTTCCAGCCATGGCACTCTCAGGATGTCTATACTGGCACTACACAAACTGGATGCTGCAACGAGAGCAAAGACTTCATAACAAGAAAATACAGTTACAGTCATTATGTAACTGTAACGACTGTTACAGCTTGAAAAGAACTTCCAGTATAAATTTACTGTTTAGTGTAGTTGAATATAATAATATAGTTTTTAAAATTATCTTGTCCTTACATCTTAACACAGACTACTTCCCAAGATCTTCCACATTTTTTTTCCTGAAGTCAGCTATACCTTTTATGCACATAACTGTTTGGGGTTTTTTTTTTCATACTAAAAACAGCTACCTGCTCATGTGTCCTGGTGGAGAGCTTTTTATCTAAGTAAATACCATGTTTAACCAGCATCTACTTCTAGAAAGAAATCACAGAATGCACGTGCAAATATCTAAGATTTAGTGTCCTCTTCAGAGTCAACTAGACCTTTTTCCCCTTGCAATAGTTTTTCATTCTAAGTGCAAAAACTGTTCTATACACATGAACTAGATACATAGGGGAAAAAATACAGCATTTCCACTATAATTAATCAGTCTTTATCAGCAACATAATTATGTTTAGAACAGTAGCACAGTAACTACTTGAAAAAAGTTTACATACTACAAGAATCATAAAGGTTTGGGGCGAGACACTCCCTAAAGCATTTCTGCATCATGTTTATAAATCTTGCACTCAAACCAGAATCCCACTGTCTCAGAAGAAAGCATACTGGATGTGAAAAGTTACATTTTCCAAGGTAGGTTACTACAGTGTGCATTCATTAGGTCAAGTGTGGCATAAAGCTGGTCATTAGTTTGTTTCTTCAGCTGGAGAAAAGGTTGTTCCATTAGAGCAGACACTGGTTAATAATGCCACTGGTACACCCAGTCCAATCCAGCATGCAGTTGTTTTGTGTGTCAGGGCACTGACTGCCTTGTGTCTGTCAACGGATAGATAAGTAGCAAACCCATCACACCTATGATTCTACATTAGGCTTTAGTAAACACTCTCCTTTTTTTTTTTTTTCTATCTGGTCTACTGATATTGTGGCAACATGATATGTACTTTCACCTGTTTCAGTAGGCCAAATTCCATACTTTAATCTTATCTGATACCCATATCCAAGTGTTTTGAATAAATTTACAGAGTACATTTCAGATTTTCCATACAGATACTTGCAGGCTCTCACAATCATCTTAAGTCCACCCCAGACTCACTCCAGACCTCTTGCAGAATGAAACACCCCGGCTGCCCACCTACTATTGTGTGAAAGTTGAATTTATTAGGTTAATAAATGAACTCCAAGGTGCCCTTTCTATAAAATCATAACAATGAGTTACAAGACAATGTACTAAAAGTCCATTACATAAAACAGTTAATAAATACTCAAGTATAACTCCTGTCAAAGGAGTATTATCTCCTTTTAGGAGTGAATGTTATTTACTACTCAAATCACACTTTTCTTCTGTTTAGAAAAGGGAAACTACAAACTGTCCTCTGTACGTTCTAGTTTCTCCTTAACATGTAGAGTACCTCTAAAAACTAAAAGTTCATGGACTACAGACTAGAGCAGAACAAATATTTTTCCATACTAAAACAAACAAGAAAACCCCAAACAACACAGAAACCCTAAAAACTCCCCTAACAGTTCTAGCTATTTGGAGAGAAAAAGGAAACCAAATCCCAGCAAGTCCAGAGAAAGAGCCACCAGTTGGCTCTGTCATTTGCTTTCCCCTGTGAGCCTTTGTTACCTACTCAAGCTCCAGCTCTTACACAAGTTATCGTATCAGTAACTCAAAGGGATTTACTGCAGGTTGTGTGCTATAAAATCAGTGCAAAGTCAAGTTTGACCATATTTTAATAGATACAATCATTAAAATACTGGTTTAAGAAACTGTTTAGATGTATACTTGTCACAAAAACTATGTTGTCCTGAAACTAGGCTTTTTAACTAGGATGTTACAACAGCCAAGATACACAAGTTAATTATAAGTTAAGAACACCTTATGTAAAAGGCAAAACCTGCCTTGAACTCCTATGGGACAAGTACATGCAGGCACACGACAGTACAGACACACCCAAACAGCACTCTGCCCTATTACACAGGACATTCTATACCACCACACCGAAAGCTAAACTCATTTTGTTATTAGAAAAAATCATGGCCAAGTGCTGTCGTTAGTAACCTAGATTGCAAAACCGCCCCCTCCACAATAATCCAGAATCTCATCATGGCTACCCCATGACAGCAATTCTGCAAAACCAAAAGTGTCTATCATATAGGTGTAGCAGAGATGCTTGGTTCAACACCTACCTGGAAAAAGAGGTTTGGGGACAAAAAAAAAGTAGATGGATTTTCCCCCTCTTTCATTACCAAGCCTTTTTTAATAAATCTCACTAGATACCACATACTGTTTAACTTCTAAACTCTAACAACTGGCAACCTACAAGGGGCTCCTGAAGTCACTCCTCCTTACCGTACACCTTGTTAGGGGAAGTAACTAGGATGCAACACACCACAACCCTTTTTTACGTGCAGCATACTCCCCATGCCAGCTGACATGTTTCACTCCAAGGCATCATGAAAGGAGAGCTGTTGTATTTAGGTTGATGCTGATCACGAAGCAACCTGAACTTTAGCATTAAATACTGATATAGCAACATAAGGTCATGCACAGAACCACTCTATAAATGCACTCTCTCTCACACAGGCATATAAAAGCTGTATTTCCAGGACCAGCATGAAGAGGGTGAATAGGACCAACCAGACACTGTCCCTTCTAATAGAAGAACCAGGGGCCAAACAAAGTGACTGAGAAGCCAGGTTCAAAACAAAAAGGGAACAGCTCTTCATGCAGAGAGCAGTAAACCTGCAGAACACAAAGTCCTCTGGCAAGCAGGCCAGAAAAGGATTTACACATGTTCAAGGGAAGGTTAGAGAAATACTTGGAAGAAATCTAGTCAGAGTTACTGAATACATAAGCAACTTCTAGTCACTGAAGGTTGGGGGAGGGGAGCAGACAGGCAGCACTTGAACTTGTGGCTCTGTCATATACCAAAAGCATGTGGCTTTAGCCATAGCGCCACAAGGCAACAGAGAAAAGTGCTGGAGGATTGCTGGTCTGAACCAGTGCGACTGTTCTCGTGTTCACACCCTCAAATTTGCTCCTTCTAAAGATGCTTCCCAGCCTCTCTTATAACTGATCAGTAGTTTCATCTTTAGCAGAACTATCAGGCTGTTTCTCTAGGACCCAAAAATACTTGTTTAAGAATTTTAAAAATTCTAGTTACAAAATAATAATTGTAGCAGAACTCCTCAGCAAGTCCATTTTGAAAGTCTTTGTTGTCTTTCTATTTTTGTTGTATTTTAAGCTTAGCTTATAGATAACCTAATCATAGCAAATATAATTTCAAAAATTTGGATTTAAACTTAAGCTCTTAAATCATTGCTTAAGAATTAAAGTGTTCTTCAGAAGTGTCATTGAGAGATTTGGGAGCACAGTTGTGAACTTAAGAGGACCTGTACTTCTAAGTTAAAGCTCAAAATCTGTGCTTCCTTAAATAATAAGATAAGGCTGTTCATTCATAATTACAGAAATCCCACAGTTTCATTACAGGCACAGTCATTTCAAGTCAGGTGACCTACCGAATATTTTCCAGTGCATTTGTTAGCTGCTGTTGTTCAATATCATAAAGTTTCACTTTGAAGCCTCCAGCAGCAAACACCATGGCCCAGCTGCGACCAATGAGTCCGCTGTTAAAAAAAAAAAATCAGCTAATTAATAAAGCAGCATTTATTTTGGGGAAGGAGGTCTTAGAAGCATCACAAGAAGGAAGACAGAGCTTGGATTCTTCACTATTTGATTAAAAGATCAGTTACATACTGATAAGAAACAAATCTCTCTGTAACAGAAATATCCTTTGATAGCTGTTCAGCAGTTTCTCTGAGAGCTGGGAGAAAGCTAGTGAGGAAGAAACAGAAAAAGGGCAGCAGAATTCAAACAGTACGAACCACTACTTCGGGACACTGGACTCAAAAGTTTGGTCAGCCACAATCTTAACCTGGAGTTGGTGCATGGAATTACACTAACGAGAGGTTTTTAAACAAACAAACCCTCCCTTGTTCACTTCATAACCTAAAGACAGACAACAGCCCACTGGTCCAAGAGTGCAGGTTCCTGCTTCAGAGATGATCAGAAAACCCAAGGCCCAGCTACCAAAGTCATGGGTCCTCTGCAATTCAGGAAGTACCATAAGCACGTGAAAAGGAAAAAAAACAAACAACCTAACATGGGTTTGACACCACTTTTCCACCTATCCACCTCTAACACTACCTTTATTTTTAGATTAAGCACTCTACCATGCTGGAAGCACACAGAAATAGTCCACCTACGTCTTTTGGTGAAATCACACTACTGAGAAGTACAGAGAAAACTCGTAGTGACTGAATTTTATCACATCTTTCAAAGCAACGCACGTTTTAACTCAAATTTATAGCCGGCATCAGTCTCTTCAAATGGAAGCACTGAAGCACAGGGTCATCAGCTTAAATAACCCAAGATAATAAATAAAAAATTTCCATAACAGAGACAAGATCAGAACTCCATATCCATGACTGTTACCGTGAGGGGTTTGATAATTATATGCATTTCCTGTCATTGCCAAGATCACGGTATTTGCAGCACTAAACTTAAGCAACCTCTGGCAACCGGAAAATGCAAGGCCACTAGGGTATCAATAAGGGATTAAAAATGGAATGAAAGTCAGCAATAAAGCAATAGGGCAGATGAGAAAAGAAGGAAGAGAAAACAGGAACATGTTCAGTCTTTGGTTTAAATATTAAATAAAGGCGGCGGAACGAAACAGGAAGTTTCAGGAAACTGCAGGAATCAGTGGAAATAACTGGGACAAAAAAAAAATCCTGAAACTTTGCATTTAGTGTTAAGGGGACAGTTAAGTTCTCACTCAAAACTTACCATTTGAAAGAAAAAACACACATGACTTCACTGTAGTAAACCCACACCTCAGCAGTTCTCAGGCAAACTACAGAACAAACAAGCTTATGGAAAACAAAGTATAGGTTGTTGGCTACTGTAGCCTCCTGGATAACAAGTATTTCCAAAATAAAAGTATTTGGATGACTAAAACCAGCATATCTGAGCTACCAGCATCTTTATAAATTAGCATCATCTCTAACTGCACTTTTAAATTAAGTTTCCTTAAATCAGTATTTGATAAAAAAAAATATTTTAATACAACATTTTAAGAATGTGTTTTTCTTTTGAACTACAGAGCATACAAAATTAGTTGATGGTACGTATCAGACCCGCACTGTTACTCCATTGTACACAACAGCAACATTACAACCTGATGTAGTATGTTTGACCTCAGGACAGCGCTTTTTGACACTTTAAGCACTGTCATTTTGGGTCCAGCGATTAAGTATGAACGACCAGATCCGCTCACACTTCTGCAGGTGCTGCCATCCATGAACAGCTTTTCTGCCTTCAGTGCAATTGCGCCACAGCAGCCGCAGACAGCGGGAGCACCACTCTCCCGACCCTTCGCACACCTACGGTGAATAAAAGTTCCTGGAAGGCCACCAGTGAGAGCCAGCTTTGTCACCGTCACATGACAGCCCGAGACACGTGTCCCAAGTCCTCAAGTGGTCTTCGCTAATAGAGTCTGCCACAGCCCGCACTTCCAGCACCAATTTATAGTGGTGCCCAGGGGCTGCAACCGTTTGGCATGTGTTTTCTCTCCCCTCCAGATTGTTGTTCAAATAAAGAACTTCAGTTTTAGCTGAAAAAAAAAGGATGAAGCAATGCATTCCCACATGTCAGAAATACTGTTGTGTCTTGTGGCAAGAAAGTATTACTGCAGGAGTGCCTGAGAAAAACTTTCGAGTTTCTTGACACAGCTGACAAACAGGATCTCAAAGCTGTGCTCAGAGTTCTCCGCTCCCCGTGCACTTACAGGCACACAAGGCACTGCAACCACAACGGGCTGCAGGCCTGAAGGACGGTTCACTTCGGGTAGACACCCAGGGGATGCTTGGTCCTGGTTTTGGGTCAGGTTTTTTGGTTGGTTGATTTTTTTAAAGTAACACAGAGCTGTCAGGGTCTTCAGCAAAGACACCCTTCCTAACGAGCCAACAGGTGCGTTCACCCCCGCGTCCGTAATTCCAGCACCGGCGCGAACCCGCCCCGGCCGCTCCCCTGCCCCGGCTCCGCTCTCCCCCGCCCGGGCCGCAGCTCCGACGGCCCCGCGTTAGCACTTCGCTGCCGCATCCGACGCCGGCAGCGGCGGGGAGGGCGGAAGCAGCAACCCACCTGCCAGGCGGAGGCGGCAAACCCACCGCCCGCCGCCGTGCCTCGCCGGGACGGCGCCGAGCCCCTTCGCACGTCCCCAGGCACCCGCTCCCAGAGCCCCCGGGGGCCGAGCTGCGCTGGCACCTCCTGCTGGGGACGCTGCGCCTACTCGCGGGAGAGGACAGACTTTACCTGCCGATAATCGCAACCTGAGAGCGCTCCATGCCTGCGGTGGCCACGACCAGGGGAAGCGCGATGGGCGACCGTCACCGTGCCGCCGGGGCCACCGCTGCCTTAAAGCGCCCCCGCCCCCACCCACGGTCCCGCCATGTCACGGCCGCCCCCATTGGCTCCTGCTACGAGCGCTCCGATTGGCTCCGCGCCGCGCCCCTCAGCGGCCGCTCACGGGGCCGCCCCGCGGCCTTCGCTTCCCCGACGGGGGAAGAGCCCACCCAGAGGCGGCGCGGGGAGCGGCCCCTGTGCCGGCAGGCTGCCGGTCCCCTCCCCCACCGCCGCACGGGCACGAAGAGGTGTCCCTGTCCCCCCGTCACTTACCGGCAGCTCTCACCTGGCCTGAGCCCCAGCTCGCCCGTTCCCTTCTCCTTCTCCACAGGCCGCAGGGGGCGCGGCCGCGACATCTCTCAGAAGATCAGCACAGTTTTCCCCAGGAACTCCGTGTGCTGGCAGCGCTGCGCTGGCGCCAGGCGAGGGTGGTCCCCTGCGGCACAAGGGCAGGGGGGTGGCCTGCTCGTACCCACTTTGGGGTGGGGCAGGGCCAAAGCCTGGGGCAAGGGCAGGGTTTTACCCTGGCATTGAGGTGGGCTGACCCCTATGGCCGTGTCAGCAAGGGTGTTCCGGTGTTCCTGGTGAGCTCCCAGTGGAACTGAAACACCTGGCAAGGGCCTGGGCCCTGGGATTCACAGACGCCTTTGAAGACACAAAGACCCCATCGTGCTTTGCCAGAGAAAGTACTAGGATACATCAAGTGCAGTTGCTCTCCATTTGTTGACAAGGGCACAAATGAATTCCAAACTAAAGTTCAACTTTGAAACTTAATTCCATGCCTTTTTCACATTACGCATGGCCTTACTATTCTTAAAAATATTTTCTTCTTGAATTGTGAGTTAATCTATTTTTGCTGTCCTTGGTTTCCATACAAAAACTTGAAAAAATTGTGGACAAATGGGACATTACAATGTCAACATAATTCTTTAAGCTGCCCTACAGTATCTACTGTTCCTGTTGGCATGCTGCATTACTCATTTTTTCTAATTCTGTGTAGTTCCTACTCATGTGCATATTACTGTGTAATCATGCTGTATGTTCCTGAAAAGCAACGTAAGTTAACATTTTAAATGCTTACTTGTTATCAAAGTTTATATTACTGAACTCCTAATACAGCTGAGAAATACTTGCAAGTTTTCTTGTGCTTCTGGCCTTCTGAAAAAAAAGTTGAAAATTAATATATTTGTTCCCAGAATAAACATTTCATAGTTACTGATGAAGTTCTGTAAACTTTTGTTTGGCTAACATTTGAACCTTTGTTGGCTATAATTTCTTCTAGTTTCCAAGACAAAATCAAATAAAAGGCCTACATAGTCATGTTGCCCATCTGTCCCCCTTACTAGCACTTTGCAAATTGCAACCACATTCAACAAGGAGACATCGAAAAAGTATAAATTCCTAAAGGCTTCACAAACACCACTCAACAGACAGCACATGGAAAACCAAACTACTGTCTCCTTGACTTTCTGACCGTAACACCACCCATGTAGCCTGAGACCTGTCAGTAGCTGAAAAATGTGGGTGGAGCAAAGTGGCCATAACTGGGCCACAAGAAGATTTACGGAAGCAGGACAGCAGCATGGAGGACGCCTGGCTGTGCCAGTTCTGCTCCTTACAGCCTGCGTAGGCTGGCATAGAAAGCATCATTTTACGATGTTATCAAGTACCAGTTTTGCTCCTTTGAAGGCTAATTCAAAATGGCATGACTTTGCACATGTTACAAAGACCTTTGCCTAGCCAAAGCATAACTGAAGCAATCAAGGTATACTTGTTTTGTGTACTCAAGTTTTTACTTCAAAGAAAAATAAAGCTCCTAGAACATAAAACTAAGGTCTCTTGGGCTTTGGAAACATGGTTTGTAGAATAAGTTCACCATCACTCCCATTTGGATGTACTTATCAGTTATTTTAATATTCTTTGACCTCCTGAGATATGTATTGTATACCTTAAGTTGTCTTAAGTAGTAGATAAAAGCCATTATGGATAGACAAATGGATCTGGCAGAATTAAAACCTCAGTTAAACTGCTCAGGAAGTGTTACTACAGGGATCTGAGGACGAATCACAGTTGTGATAACAACAATTACAGGGCCTTTAAGTTCTGTTGGCGAACAAAACAAGAGGTTTGTGGCAATGAAATCTGAACTATATTTTTATCATCCATATAGGAGTGACAAAGCCAGATAGCTCTACATTAGTTATTTGATTAGGGTGTGACAGCAGCCATCTTCCCCGTTGTTTGTAGTGAGCACACACACTGATGAGTCTAAACTGAACAGCTCAAAAGTGGAGAAAGACAGAAGTTTGCAAGAAGAAAGGAAAATATAAAGAATTAAATTATCAGAAGTGTAATTCCAAATAAGAAAATATTATTAAAAAAAAAAAAGAGCGAAGTCTCATTTTTTTGTGTTATAGCATAAGAATTTTTAGGCCCAATACTTGCAGCCTCCATGAATAAGGGACAGTGATTCTCCTCCCTCTCCTACAGTTCACATGAGAAGGACAGAAGGTATCCTAAGCCCAGAAACATCAAAAACCAAGAACCAATAATGTGGTGAAAGGTCCTGAGATCCATTAGGGAATGAAAAGTACGGCTTGTACTGGTGGCAGGAGACGCCCAAGTGGAGCAAATATGCACTCACCAGTGTATATATTTTCTTCTAAGTCCAACAGCAGTAGGAGCAGCCTTGAACTTGTGTTGGGAGCTGTTAAGTTGATCCTTCCACGGTTTTAGTCTCTTTCCATTGAGCATGCTCCTCTGCTGCCCCACGTGAGGAGCTGGAAACTGCTAGTGGCTGCGGAAAGGAGGTGGGTTTACTGCAGGGGAGGAGCAGGGCACTATAAAATGGTTGTGAAATAAACAAGGGGAAATAACTAGCATTACTGTGAGCCACAGGGAGGTGGAATGTGAAGGACATGTGAATTCCCCCTTGCAGAATATAAAGGAATTATATGCTTCTAAAATACAGTGTCCTAGCCTGAGCTTTTGGCATGGGATGAAGAGAGAGGCATAGTTCACATTTGTTAAGGATTATATTGGTTTAATACATTACTTGCTCACTAGAGCAACCAGAAAGTACATTTCTTTTGTAATGGACTATGGTACATTGCTACTATGATCCTAATGGTTCAGAAAGCATAAGGCATTAAAATGTTAGCTTTTAAAATGTTTAGAACTCACATTCTGTAGAGTTCTAACTAATGGTTTGCATACTGTAGTTATAACTAGTGATTATATTAAAATTATGTGACAAGACTATTATTTTAATTATTGGTAGTAGTTTGTTCATTTAATTTAGGTGGTCTTTCACAGTGCAAATGGTCTGATGCAAATACTACCAATATTGCTAAAATGCTGATTCTTAAAGAAGCTATTTGCAGCAATTGGAAAGTAAATAATAGTAAAATAGGTATTGCAAAAACATGATTCAGTAAAACTAAATGGAATTATTTCATTTAATAGTAAAAATACCTGTTAACAAGATAATTTTCCTGTTGCAAATGTCTTTTAAACCCAAACCTCAACACATAGATTATTCATAACGTCTTATTTATAGTGAGGTTCTTACATTTTTTGTTTCTTTTCAAATTGTACGTAACTTGATTTATTTAATTGTTTTACTAAGTAGACTATATAGTAAACTGATGTTTAGAGCAGAACTATACTATTTTCCCCCTTTTGAACTGTTCTGAAATAGTTCTTTTAAGAACTTTCACTCTATGAAATATTTTATCTAATTAATTCCTCATTAAGAACTTAAGAACATTAATTCCTCCATAAAAAACATTCTGATCCTTTTACTTACCATTGCACCAAGAGTAGCTCTATAAACTTTATTTTCTAACTTGAATTAACATAATTTATTTCTGTTTATGCACACCAGTTCAGAGATTACAAATATAAAATTGTAAATATACAAATATACAATAAAATATACAAATATACAATAAATAAATATACAAATACAATTCTAAATCTCCTACGAGATACAAAAGGCTTATTTAACTTATTTTTTCTATGTTATTAAACATAGAAAAAAAAAGTCTGTTATTCTGGAAGATCTTTATGTTAAAAAGTGCTATAGAGGTATGTTTTTAATAGCACAGAAATAATAAGCTAATATATAAAGATTCTAACACCTGTACTGTTCATACACTTGATAACAGAGGAAAGTAACATGCAATATGTATCTGTTGATGAAATAAATAAGCCAGAGTATCAAGGCTGTAACATAGACAAATCAGCAAAATACTAACCACTTGGAAGTTTGGATTTTCAGCTGTAGGAAGAACTTGATCTGAGGGCTTTATTTTTTTTAATTGTCTTTTAAATAAATTTAGTTACCATTAAATTCAATTACCATACAACTCTTAATTTTTCAACTAAAAAAAATAAAAATATTTTGAAAGGTTAAGCATTAGAAAGGCTTTAATTTTAAATGCATTCTGTATTTTCATTCCCTTCAGTAATTTTAGAGGTATGCTGACAAGATCCATTAGTTCCCAGAGGAGTAGTTAAACACAGCTTCATTGTGGCAGTTGTGCAAGCTGAAGGGTCTTCGCGTGACATCAGAAAATGCAGAGCACCTAGTCAGTCCAGAATTCAATGCTAGAAAAATACTTTTTAAAGATTATAATGGGAAAATTACTTTTTCAATTCAGACCATTTTCTAAAAACACCGATTAGTGGCTGATCAGATAAACAGTTAAACTGCCAGAGCAAGGGTAACGCACACGCTAACAGTGATTCTAACTGGCAAACGGTGGCCAGTAAACCCTGAACCTGAGTTAGCAGGTCCTGGAACAGTTTGTCCAAGACCTTGTTTGCAATGTTACCGCTGCAAAAAGACAGATACACCATGTATTGAAAGAAAAAGAAATTTGTACTGTTTAAGAGTGAAGCTTCATGGTCTTCTTAACCTGCTGTAAGTTTTCACTGAATTGGATCAGGTACTTCATGTCTTGAAAGGTAATTGAACAAAAACCTGATCAGATCTGCAGTTTGCTTTGGCTGCACAAGCATCTCATTTGATGCAAGTCAAAGGACACATCTGGGCCAGGAATGAAAAAGATGGTGGAAAAAGACTGGGACAACTTAATTTAGTGACAGGGCTGACTTAATCCAACTTAAAATGAGCAGGAATTCACAGCATACAATGTTGCTTGGGCTGTTTAATACTGGTTTGTTTGTTTTTTGTTTTTTTTTTTTTTTGGCAGCTTCACATTCTAGGTTGGCCTCAGGATTTAGCCAAAGCCAGTAAAGCCAGTTACATCATATGGGTCTCTCCCTGTAGCATGATCTTGTTGGAAGATCGTTAGAAGATGTCTTACCATCACAACACAGGAGTAAGGCCCCATGTAGCCACTAAGATTTGTGGGGTTGTGTTAAATCTTCATGCATTAAGGTCTATTTATGGCATACAGACAAAAAAACCCTGTAGATTGGCACAGCTTATAGAAGTATAAATAAATACTGTTGAGACTCCCATGTTTTTGTGAGGGCTTTAGAAGTAGTAGCTGGCTGAGAGGCCGAAAGAGCTTGGCCAGGGAGTGTTCCCAAGCTCCTAGCCCCTGGTGTGTGCTCTAGGAGTGTGGACAACATGCAGCATTACCAGGGGCTGGACCAGGCACTGGAGTTGACTGTCTCTGGCATAAAAATGGCCCATTATAGTGTTAGCTAGTTATCCTTCTCCCAAGCAATTCCCAGTATGGTCAGGGAACTAATACAGGCCAGGAACCACTTCCAAAAGCAGGTTTGAATGCGTACCCCCTATATTGGAGGGTAAGGAAGTTTGATAAAACAAGCATGGTCATATGAACACTGTTTCATTTACAAGATAGATCCACTGCCTCCTTATCATAGTCCCTTCTCTCCAGTACCCTACATGATTGGGTCGAAACCACAGAATATGCTGGGCACCAGTATGCCCTGTTTCCCAGTACAGGCAAGCTGGGTAGCAGAGCTACTGCTCTTGCCACAGTATGCACTTGCTACACATGAATGTAATCCGAAAATCTAAAGACTATAGGTTCAATTTTATGTGAGGAGTCACAGACCAAAAAGGGGGGCTAGAAATATATACATACATATTTTATACTGAATTTCATAATTTGTGGCAAGTAGTTCACCTGAACATTTTTCCCAGCTGAAATCTGTTATTCTGCTAAAAACTTGTATTCTGGAAACTTCAGGCATAAAGCTTCTGCTGTCCAAAGGTCAATGTCCAAGTCTAAATTTTCTGTGTGAAAGTGGTACACGCATGGAACGTGAACAGGCTAATGCAAGAAGTGATAATGTCTTAATACTTCTTTATGTTATCTTTGTATCTCGTGTTGGGAGCCAGAGTAGAAAGACCTTTCACTCATATGCTCTGCCTTATCTTTTCGGAAAGGACTTTGAAGCTGAAAGGAGGTTAGCAGCAGAAAGCCCTGATATTGCATAATGCTCACAAACATAAAAAGGATATTCTGACTGACTGTGCACTAACTGCAATGTCTTTGCAGCTTTCTTATGACATTAGCAAAGGCAGTAGGGGCAGGTTACAGCTGGCCTCATAAAACTATTTTTCTCAGCAATACTGTAGGCATGTTCAGAGATCTCTGCTCTATACTGTTTCCCATTTAGGCATGGGAAACTTTACCCAGAATGTAATGATTTGCTGTGGGCAAATCAACTGACACTCATCAAGACTGATAAACACCCAACTAAGATAAAGTAGAAAAGTGGTAGTAGGAATAATCTTTTTCTCTTTTAAGACATTAAGACCTTTTATTTTTTATGCAGTTTCACAGACTATGGCAGATGGAAAGCTTTACTTTCTTTCTTTATTGGGCTTTTAGTTTTGAGATTCCTCAGCTCACTGGAAGAAATGGTGTGGCTGAGCACCCCGAGAGTGAGTGGTGACTCTGATGAAGTCTCTGTCCAGAGGTGCTGGCTGCTGCCTGAGAGCTATGTCTACCGTGTTCCAAAGCACACATGCCAGCAATGGTCTGGAGCTCAAGAAATATGCTCAATGCATGCATTGTGGTGAGGTGCTCTCAGGTATGGGACATGTGCTCGAGCATAAAGTTTGACAGCAATGCAAGAAGCCATTCACTTTACCATAGCAGATTTGCTTTTCTCTTCATGATGCAAATCTATAGCATAAAATACCAGCAGGTATTTTATTTAGTCTTGGGAATATAGCATAAATCTATAGCATAAATGACAGCAGGTTGGCTTTAGTCTTGGGAAGAGACACAAAGAAATTTAAACTAGGAATCAAGATGGGAGAGGTGTTCTGAGTTCCCTTCCAGCCTGAATTATTCTATGATCCCATAATCTTAAATTCCTTATTATGGAGAAGTCTAGAATACTTTCCCCATTCTGACTTTTAATTGTCATTTATTTAATGTTTCAGAAACACTAACTCATTTATCCTCATGATCTTCCCTCTAAAGTCGGTAAATGTTAGCCACATTTCACAGATTTTTTATTTGCAGATACAGCAAAGCAATGTCCAGCAGACAGATCTTGCTTCTGTGTTTTCCTTATCACGTGGGGTAAAGGCAGTCTGAAGAGCCCACCATCCTTTGCACTAGTTTTGTGCTCCTCTCACAGAAGATGAGGAAAACACAGGGGGGAAAAAATTTGCTTGTACGTCCATCATACGACACACCTTTGATTCCCTAACACACAGGCTCCCATCTTGGAAATATGCATAACCTCACTCCTGAAATTAAGCGAATGCATAAATGTTTGCAGGATCAGGTCAGAGAATGTCCTAGGACAGACAAAAAGAAGTCAAACTTAGTTCACATCGAGCTCAGTGATCAACACTAATCCACTTGAAAAATCCGTCCGGAAGAGTTCAGAGCAGCAGCTTCCCATTTAAAAGATGGTCATGGAAGCGTAGGGATTTGTGCCGGTTCCTCCCTGCCGTTATGCATTTCGGAGGACACCATTTTCTTGCTGCTTAACTTGCAGAAATGAGGCTCCGCTCTCTTTTTTTAACCCCAAGCCTAAGCACATCCAAGCCGATCCTGGCAGGAAGCAGAGGAGTGCTGGGCGAGCCGGCACCTCTGACAGCCGAGGGGGCCTGCGGGCCGCGCGCTGATGCCGCCATTTCCCGCGAACCCATCCCCTCACAGCAGGAGACGCCCACACGGGGGCGAAGCCTCCGGCAGCCGCTCTGCGCATGCGTCAGCTCCGCTCCCGCCCCTCACCACCCAGGCGCGGGGCGTTCGGGAAGCGCGTCCGCCGGCGTCCCCCATAGCAACGCGGCCCGGGCGGGGCCCGGCGGCCTCAGCCGCGCTCGGGGCCGGGGGAGCGTTGTGCACTGTGCGCCGTTTCCGGGTGGGGGGTGTTGGCACTGTCAGGTGGGTTCCCTCACCGGCCTGCTGTGCTCTGCCCGGGAGCGCGGCCCCTTCCCCCCGTCCCGGCGTGCGCCGCCGCCGCCTCCCGCTTTGGGTGCTGCCTGAGAAAACCCGCAGCAAGGAAGCGATTCGGCTTCGGGCCGCGGCGGCTCCGCGTACGGCTCAGAGGAGGCCTCAGCCGAGGGGGAAGCAGCGGGGACACCGTCCTGCGGGAGCGGAACCGGCCCTCGACGGGTGCGCGCTGGCTGCGGCTTACCGGCGGAGGTGCGAGTGATTGGTATCGCAGCTGAAATCACATGTTATCTTCTAAAGCTTTTTGCGATGATAGGTAGCCAGGTGCTCAGGGGGGAAAGACCTTGAAAGACATTGGAACCCTTTAACGCTAGTTTTTAAAAACCGCTTGAATTGAAATCGAAAGAATTATACAAAGAATGTTGCATATAGGGAATAGCTGTGGCTGCCTTGATGTAAGGACGCGGGTGAAGGAGGCAGAAGCTAGAAGAGGTATCTTTCCTTAGACTGACTGCTGTAGTGTGGCCTAATACAAAAAGGTCAAGCTTCAGAATATGAGAGAATTATCTTAGATCTGAATTATCTTAGAATGTAAAGATACCATTCTAAAAGTAATACAGTTGTTACAGTAATTTGGTTTTAATGATAAATATCTTTAAAGCAGTTCTCATTACAGTGGTATAAATACCTAACAAAACATAATGCTGTGAAATGGTGCCACTGAATATTGTTTATAGGTGAACTCTGTTTTTTATGACTAATCTTAGCTTATTTTTAATTTCAAGGACAAAAACTAAAATGAAGCTGGAGCTGTTTGGAACTTGTAAACCTTATTACTATTTATAGTTTACACTTTTATACATTTATATAAAACCACCGAGATAATATTTGGCATGTTAAATGTTTCACAGAAAAATGATGCAAAATGTGCATCTGGTTCCTGAAGCTGATGAAGATGATCTTTATTCTGGCTACAATGATTATAATCCCACATTTGACACAGAGGTAAAAATGTTTGCTGTTTCCCACCTTTCCCAGACATAGGATTTTAACTTCTAGTTACAAGATAACAGTAATGCACAAGGGTAGTAACTGCTTTGAAGTGAAATTTTGTTTATTTAGTAAGAGTTCCACAAAGATCTCTTTGGATAGTTATTTTTTTGGTAGTTTTCTATTCCAACAAAATACTTGTATGCATCTTATAGCAGATCTAATATGCTTTACTGCTTAGAATTTATGAAGTTTAAAATCCTAGTTGTTTGAAGGCCATATTCACATTCAGTCACATTCAATGTGGTGTTGCTCAGACAGCATGTAGCAGCAAGTTTTCTGACAAAAGAGTGTACTTATTGGTAGTCATTGATCTCTTACTGTGCTGCAGCTGAAGGAGACAGCAGTAGAGTGGCATCGTGCAGGTCTCTGTGCAATCGGTGTGGAGTGTCTGGGATGACTTATGGTAACTCTGCAGACCGCTTTCTGGTAACTGCTGGTGTAGTGGAGTTGGAACAACAGGGGGGGTCATTTGGTCCAGGCCCACTACCCTGCTCAAAACAGGGCCAGTGTTGCAAGACTTGGCTTCTTGTGTGAAATTCCAATCGCAAATTCATGTGAGTTGCAGCATGGCCTCAGAAACATGAGATATCTTAATGTATTGGTGTGACAGGCAGTAATGTTAAAATTTAGAAATAGTGCTAGTAGTAAGCTTTTGGACAGAAATAAAATTTCATGTAATATTCTATCACTAAAACTCTGCTTCCTCAGTGCAGAGGAATAATTTTAGTTTTTTCACTTCCTAATCTAGAATACCAAAAAGATAGACCAAATAATATAGTAATTAACTCTTGTCACTAAAACCTGTCATTTAGTTATCTTCAAATAAAGTATTTTTGAAAGAAGAATTGCTTTTTTACCTATCTGCATTCAGTAGTCATGAGATTCTGGAACTGTAGCTTTGGGTGTTGTGGTTTTAAAAGGATTGATTTTTTTATTTTATCTTTTCTAGGATTTAGAAAATGATGTAGCTTTTCAACAGGCAGCAAGAACAAGTCATGGTAGAAGACCCCCGGTAAGTACCTTTTGATATATAGCAGTAATATATAGACCTTCTCTGGAGCCCTAGCTCTGATTTGGGCACTGGTACAAACTTATCTTGGGAATCTCTTATCTTTTTTTGTCTACTACTAACATGAAAATACAGATTTCACTTATTTATGCAAAATAAGTAAAAAATTAGTAGAGCACAGTTTCCATTAAGTTCTGGAGTTAGGCTAGAGCAAAAAAAAGAACTTCAGTTGGAAGTGTGTATTCTGTTTTTGATAAAATGAGATAAAAATGTGTTAAAAAGTAAAGTTATGTATTCTGAAAGGACTTTGTTTAATATTCTTCACATAGAATTACTCAGACATCTAATTATAAGATTGAGATATGTACTAGACAGTAAGATTTAGAAAACTCTGTTATTGTTCTGGTCATTTTGTTCTCCATATTAATGTAGTTTACATTAATTTTCTTACTTTAATTTAGCTATGACTTAATCTTATATCAGTTTTCAAAACTAAATATAAAGTTGGCACCTGCATTTTAGGTGTACATACTATGTGTCTAAAGAAGAGCTGGAACTGTCTGATTAATGTTACTTCTTTGCTGGAATAGTCTGGTTTTACAGTGAGAATGCTTTCTGTAACAACTGAAGCATTATTTCTGTGGATTCACTATATAAACTATATAGAAAGACTGTTAATTAACACATATGGTTGTTAATTGGCAGGGGGATAGATTGTTTGTTTGTTTTTTTTCTACCCAGGTAACAGCCAAAATTCCTGGTACATCAGTGTCAAGACCTTCAGCTACTGGATTTGGGGTATGTTTTATTCTGTTGTATTTTTAATGAAAATGACGTATTTACCAAAAAATAAATTTACCATTTAATCCCTTGCACAAAATGAGGTCTTTTTATGTAAGTACTTTCTTACAGTGAACTACATGTATTCATTACTTTTAATTCACAACTCCACACTTCACAGAATCACAGAATTATAAGGTTGGAAAAGACCTAGAAGATCATCCAGTCCAACCATAACTTGGTCAAGGCATGGTTACTGATTTTTTTTTTTTTTTTTTTTTTTTCCCTAAAGCATACTGCACATCAACTTCCATTCTGCATAAGGCAGTAGATTCAAAGGTATTAACCTGATTTTCTTGCAGGAGGAATGGGATGGGTTATTATTGGGGCTTGGGAAAGCTTTTTGAAAGTTAAGGTATAATTAAGTCTTAAGATATTGTGATGGGTTGGCCCTTGGCTGGGGGCCAAACCACACACACCCACTCACACAGTCCCTGCCCCCACCCAGTTATAGGGGAGAGAATTAAAGAGGTAAATGGCAAAGAGGACTCGTGGGTTGAGATAAGGACAATTTAATTACTAAACTACAATAATATTGGAAATAATTCTATATACAAATATGCAATGTGATACACAGTGATACTGCCCCTCCCCACCTGATGACCAAAGGCCTAGCCCACTCCCAGCCAATGGCCCCGAAGGAGGGAGAGAA
>WKFP01013032.1:90994-109828 GCA_011057875.1 Pterocles orientalis
CAACATCCTAGCAATAACTATAAACGTTCTTCTCTGTTCTTCTCTTATCAATTCTCTCCTGAGCAGGAATCCAAAACATAGCTTCTTGCTAGCTATTTATGAAGAGAAGGGAAAAGGGAAAAAAAATTAACTCTGCTCTGCTTAACCCACGACAAATATACAGGCTTTCAAATCACCTGTAGTTTAATCAGAAAAAGTTGGTTATATTCTTTAGTGTACTTAACCCGTTATAACTTAAATAACTAACACTTCAGCCTGTTTTTCCATGTAAACAGAGGTTATATAGCACTAGTGATATATCCACTGTCCGCTTATCCCAATAAATTCTCAACCTGTTGACCTGTCTTAGTCAAATTTGAAAAGACAGGGCTCTTGGATATAAAGTTCTTGTAAGTTGTATGACAAATAAAGAAGGGACCTCACTTCCCTTTAGGTCTCTCCTGTCAGTTAGTAGAGTAACAATTTCAAGAACACCTAAATTCTATTATAAGTCATTAAAATAGAACCTTTGCTCTGAACCTTCTGTTACCTGCTCTGGATATGTTCCTTTTGAGATTGCTTTTTCTTAGCAGTTGTATTTGCAGATGTTTAGTGTAGTACCACGCTGTGACAGGAAAAGCTGTCTTGTTAAAGGAGTGCACAAAGAGGCACTTCCTAAGGATAAAAAAGACTGAAATGTTTATCTCCGTTAGTAGAGGCAGAAGACTCCAAAGCGTTGTCCAGTCCACAGTACTACCCTGCAGGTTTGCTTCTTCTAGACTACAGTCCTTGTTCATGTAGATTCAGCATTAGCAGAAAAAAGGAGAAAAAAGTCAAAGTGTCTGATGGATAGTGGGTGAAATAGTAAAACATAGGCCTCCGAGTGGAAATTAGGAGAATACTTTTTCATGGCCTGAAACCCTTTATTTTTGTCTTGTTTGTATTGTATATTTGTAGCAACCTTTAGCACTTTCAACTAAATATTTCAAATTTATTTCTTTACATTTTTAACACTACTACAGAAGGACGGTATGCGGCATGTCAAATGATGGAAAAGATATTAACTGGCAGTTTCAAAGTATATCTGTAGTTATTGTAAAATAAATATTCATGAAATGATGACTTAAAATCTGCCCCTATATTAATCTCTTCTCAGCTGCACTCAGAATCTTAGTGAGGTATTTTGTGTAAATTACTTGTTCAATTTAAAGGTAGTAATTTCAATAATTTAATAATGGAAAGTACTGCTACCTCAGATAAATTTATATGTAATTTTTTTTAAAGGTTTGACAATTATTCAGATACATAGAAAAACAATATTGTGAATTTTTGCTAACTGAAATGTTCAGTATCTTTCAGTGTGCCAGGCACTGGCAGTGTGTTGCATATGAATAACATAAAATAATTTTGCTATGAAACTTATGTGAGAGTTAAATCAACTCTTAAAACTCAATGTTGAGAAGGCTGTGCATAGCCTTTGCTGGCTTCTAATGCTATGTGAACACTAATTTCAAACAATTTACTTACTTTTGTAGTCAAAGGCAACTTTAAATTCATCTATGGGAAGACCAACGACAGGAACTATACAGGTAAAAATTTAAGTATTTACATTTTATACTTATTTGAAACAATGAAGCTTTCTAATAAGTGTTTGGGTTTGAGCCAAGAATTTAAAAGTTCATTGAAATAATGCAAATTATTACTCCATTTTAATTTGTCCTTTTTTTGAAAACACTACTCCCGGAAAGCATGAGGGTTACGATGAGTGTTTTATTTGAGCCCAGGGTTGGAAACTATACCAGTGTAGTGCTTTTTAACACTTACTGACCTGCAATGAATTTTTTTTCATAAAAATAGGAGAGAGCTAGATTCTGATTTTCATAGTTTTCTTATGTACTTATACTCTAATAAGAATCTGCTGCAATTTACCAATTACCTCCCCATCACCACCCTTAAGTATATTGACTTAATGTTAAATATATCTATAGTCGCTATATTCTTTTGTGTCAGCCCAGGTGGGAAAGGGGAATTATCAGGGAGCATCAAGAGTAGGGCTACTCCCTAAGGGAAGGTAAGCCAGGACCATAGAGGGAAATTGCATGGCCAGCAATGCAGGGACCTCACCAGCCAGGACTCAGTCCCACAATACCTGAGCAAGGCAAGTAGGATCCACCCGGAAATGGAGGCCATGCTGATGAGGCAGGTCCAAGTTCAAGCCAAAAAGTCAATGCGTAGGTGTCACAGATGGAGAGAGAGTGAGTTACGCACTTGATTTGTAAGAGAGAAGCAACAGTATACTTTATTGAAATAAAACAATGAGTTAACAAAATTCAGTGGTAAATGCAACAACAGTTTGACAAGATTTGATGGCAAGGTACACTTGATTGTTTACTGCATAGAGGACACGGTCAGAAAAAACTGTCAGGCAGACATTCCCATTGAGTCATGAGGTTCACAAAGGACCCCCTTATTCTTTAACCTCTTTCTCAGAGAGGAGTCTAAGTGTAGCTGCATCCAGTCTTGGTTCCAGACTTGATCAATGGTTTATATCTAAAGGATTATATATATATATACACTCAATCCTTTGTATCACTTAGCTAAGATTACAAGGTTTTAGCGCTTATTCCCAATTTCCTTACCGAGTATCTGATGCCATAAGGATTCTCTCAACATTGAGTAACCTTGAGAGGTGTTCGTGGTCAAGGGGAGATCCTGGTGTGCAGCCCACTGCCATGTAGGAGAGCCAGACGGGCCTTGGGCTGTCCACTATTTGTAGAGTAAGATGATTGACTTACAGTCATATTTGCGTACTAGCCGTATTTTGGTTGGTGCATGCTCAGCTAGCCCTCAGCTGTTGAACAAGATGCGCAAGATAGCCCTTGTCTATTGCGCTCTTATCTGTCTACCCAGAGTGCAATTTAAGCCAGGTGCTGCCATCATGACTGCCACTGGTGGTTACTGCTTAAGCAGGGATGAGGGAGGAGCTCACCACCGCCACAGGCCAGGGTTAGAATCAGTGATCACCAGCCAGGTTCATAGTGACAGGGCAAGGCTAAGACCAATCCAGGAGGTCAGTCCACAGATTGAAATCTGCATCAAGGGATTCTGTGGGCAGGCATAATTGTGGCTGATGTGGAAGCCAGGAGTCCTCCAATAAAGCTCAGGCAGGGGCTGGGGGACCAGGGCTGAGCTTAACAAAGCTCCTGGACCCATGGGTAGGGTGTGTGGCTGGAGGCCCCAGATGAGTCTGATCAGGGCTGTTGAAGTTTATTAATGCACTCAATGTCTTGAGAGGGAAGTTTTAATAAGCTGGTGTGGGTTGCAGTCAGACATTCTTGTGTTGGGAGGCATTGTCTGGTAGTAAGTTACAAATACAAAAGACTGTAGTTTGTTTGTGCCTCTCTTGGTTTATATACAGGAAAACATTCTGATCCATAAGGTCATAAGGATTCTCTTTATTGTCAATAAAAATAAAAAAAAAACTGAGTTCTGAAACAGTGTAACAGTAAGCTAAAGTACCTTACAGATCTCAAGACCAACAATTCTTAAGAATTTTCTAAAAATAAAAGATGTTTGAAATTTTCTAAATACATATAAAATTTACAAAAAGTAATGTGTTCCTTTGTGTCAGTTACAGTTTCCTGAAGGTGTTTGCTCCTCTATTTTGTAGACAGTTATCATAGAATCATAGAATACCAGCTTGGAAGGGACCTCAAGGATCATCTGGTCCAACCTTTCTTGGCAAAAGCACGGTCTAGACAAGATGGCCCACCGTCTTCTTCAGCCAAATCTTTAAATTGTCCAATGTTGGGGAATCTACCACTTCCCTGGGGAGATTGTTCCAATGGCTGATTTTTCCCATTGTGAAAAATTTTCTTTCTCTGTCCAACTGGAATCTCCCCAGGAGTAACTTGTACCCATTACCCCTCATCTTTTCCACATGACTCCTTGTAAAAAGGAAGTCTCCATCTTCTTTGTGGCCACCGTTTAAATACTGGAACATGATGATAAGGTCTCCCCTGCGCCTTATGGGCTGAACAAACCCATATTATATGATGTATAACATTTGAGAAATAAAATTTTTTGGAATATTGAGTTTACAGAGTTGATAACAACTGATTTTTTAATTTAAAGGTTTTGTAATATGTAACTGATTTCTGTACTGTCCACAGTCTATTTTTAGGAAGATTATTTTAATGTGTCTTCCTTTCTATTTAAGGATGGGATTGCTCGACCAATGACAGCAGTGCATGCTGCAGGTTACACTAAGGCAGCTGTGAGAGGTATGGTTTGTAGGAATCATCAGCTGCCAGAGGGAGATGTTATTTTACAATTTTACATACTCTGTTAATTTTGCAGGTTCTTCATTTGATCCTCTTGGCCAAGCAAGAGGTCCTGCTTCACCTTTGGAAATGAAAAATTCAGACAGGTTTGTTCAGTTTTACATTAAATTATTCCAAGCATTAACAGCAACAAAAACCAACCATGGGTAGAGTTTAGAAACATCCAGGCAGTTATGAAACCTTGAGGGGCCAAACTCAACTTTGTGGAACAATGCCGCAAACGTTTATGCATGTGTTTAGCTGACTCACCAGAGCAATTGCACTGGCTTTCAGGAATGTCTGATTTCAGTGATCTCTAGTTCTGACTGTACTTACGCAAACTGGACATAGTTGTTGCCACACAAATACTGTGATACTTATATAGAATTGTGGAGAATTATAGAAGAGTGTGTGACAGGCAAGGAACACCGTGATTCATGGAGCTCTCTGGGAGGAACTTGGGGGAATTTTGCCTGCTGTTTTTCCCTGTTTGCTCTGACCTTAGCACTTGAGATGAAAGTGAGGTTGTGAAAGTTTAGCAGGCTGGTGTGAATGTTGGGGAGTTCGCTGGGAACAAGTCATTTTGGTTTTCAATACAAAATTGTATTCCTCAAATATAACTGTTTGGGATTAGGGAATCCTACTGAAATGTTTGATTATTTAACTGAGGGAAAAAATCTAGATGAATAATGACTGTTTATTAAAATTTGCATTTGCAAGCTATACTTTCAAGTTGTCAGTGCAAATAAGGCTTCAATTAATTGCTCTTAATACAAAATTTCGTTTCACTAGCTGTTCAGTTTGAAAGTTTTACCAGCCCACCTGTTTGTTCTGTCATTACTTCTGAACAGATTGGGTCCATGAAATTTGCATGTTTGTCTTGTTCTCATAAGAAGATTTATGTTTTCTTAGGTCTCTGTTCTCGAAAGTGTGAATGTGGTATTTTTGGAGGATCTTCTTTGGGCATAGTTTCACATTATATTTTCTTTGATGGGACAACTAGGTAGTTGTAACATGTGATACATCACTGTGTTGTTTTATTGAGAATATCCTGTGTAAAAGCTTAGTGTTTGCAGTTTTATCCTTTTGTTGTTATTTTTATTTTAGGTCAGAAGAGAAGATCAGGCAGTTGGAAAAAAAAGTGAATGAACTGGTTGAAGAAAGCTGCATTGCCAACAGCTGTGGAGACTTGAAATTGGTATTTTTTTCTTCTGGATTTCACTTCACTTTTGCTATTATGTGAAGAATAATTTGTATAGATAGATGTTTCAAACTGACTTGGGTTCAAACATATCAAATTATTAAAATAATCTTAATTCTAAATTTGCTATGGCTTTTCTAATCTGATACCTTGTATTGCCAAAAAAAAAAAGGGTAGGAGCTGTATTTCTTGTGTATATATTTTTTAAGATTTCAGTGTTACAAAACCTCCCTTCCCCATACCTCCATTGGCCTCTTCCAATGGGTCTGATCAACTAGTCATACTGGCACAGGTTTGTGCTGCCTAACCTATGGGCTCTTTAGGAGTGGATGACCCTTCTTCACTACTAGGCTTGTAATTGGCATCTTTGCAGCATTTGATCCTCAGATGTGCAAGGTTCTTGTCTAAGTGACGTTCCATTCCCTTGAAGTTGCTTGGGCTTTTTCAGTAGTGTAATTTTCATCCAGGACTGGCGCTCAGTGCTAGGGTCAACCTCACTTAAGCCACCTCCGCAGTACCCTTCCATGTCAGGGTCTGTTTGGTGCCTACAATGTATGGTAGACACTATATTGCTTTTATTGCACCATAAGGGGTCAGCATCAAGATGAACTATTTTATCATCTTTCAGTCCTTCAAGCAAGGGGACCTTCCAAGCTAAGCAAACCCTAAGGTGCAAACACCAGTATCCTTCATAGGACAGTGGCAATAAAGCACATTAGTCTTGGGTTTCGGTGTGTCAAAGCAGCCTCTAGCTCTTTCTTCTTAGGACCAGGCTTAAGTTTTATTCTATATGCTTTCGACTGGCCAGCTCCCGTTCCTAAACTACTGGAGGCAGAGCAGGCTCCACTGTTCATATTAATGGGATACATTGGGTTTTTAGAGATGTAGACATTCTTTGTGCTCATCTGTTGCCCTCTCAAGTTTCTCATCTGATCCATAAGGGGGGGAAAAATATTTAGAGCTATGAGAGATGATGTTTCTTGCTCAGTAATCTGAGCTGCAAAAATTTTTTTAGTCTAGGAGTGTATTTTGAGGAGTTGGTCTACCTTGGTTATACTCCTTTCCAATGATTTTTGCATTATCAGTCCGCACTGTAGGGGGTTTACTTCCTTAGGGGGTTAACAAGAAGGCTTCTAACAGTGAAACTCTGAGTCCTAAAGTGGGAATTAAGTCTGGTGTTTAGACTGGATCGGTCCACCCTTCAAGCTGACAAAGATCCTCTTATGTTGCACTTCTGTAATAAAACTTTTCTTTTTCCTGCCACTGGTAGCTTCTGATCAGAGTATGAAAGAAATCTGTCCATTTATTATGCTCATTTATGATAAGTATCCTTAGAGACCTATCCTAATTTATTTCTGATATGATGTCTGAATTTCACCTTCACAAGGAGATGAGCCAACCTGTTTTGTTCGTTTTTCTTGAGCCTCTTGCATGTTTGGCTAAGAATGTTCTTTGTTTCTCCAAGTGAAAAGGTTGTTTCTTATGTAGATTATACCAGCCCATTCTGAGGATCCTCTGGGATGTTTGTGTTAGTTTCTGATAAGTCCAGCAGAATGTCTGTTTTCCTGCAGAAGTCGTCAAAGTTGCCAACTCATTATCTATGAAACAGCCAAGTTGGATTTTCCTTCTATCATAAGGACTAAGAACAAGCTATATCTTGAGAAGTACTTCCTTCACCACTAGCTGCCAAATAGCTACCTTGAGTGCTTACCCATTACAGGTGTATGGGACTAACGTGTTACAAGCGCTAATGGCACTTGGCATTACGTACATGAAGGGTCTTGACACCAATCTGCAGAAGATTATCATTGGATAAAATAGTAATTTTGGAGCTACTCAAATTGTGAACGTACATGTGAAATACCACTTGGGGTTAAATAAAAAAGAGCATGTACAGCATGCATTTGTGTAACATGGATGTTTACTTTCTGCCTTTTCTTTCTTCCTTACAACACCTTCCTGCAATGGAAGTCTACAACTAAGGAAACATGCCATGCCCAAATGCTTCCTCTTTTTTCCTTTTTAACAGTTATGTGCACTTTCTATTATTAATACAAATTGAATAATCTTCTAGAGTCGTGATTGCGGTGTATATATGTGTGTGACTGTACTTCTTTATCATTATACAGCTAAGCAGACTAAGGCAACTGTATGTCTGCTTATTACTAATTCTGTGGGTTATATGGCTACTTTTCAGCACTGGGTACAGTCTGTGCCTCTAGAGAAAATGAACATGAGTATATTCCTTTCATACTTGTTTTGAAAGTACTTTTGCCATCTTGCGTTAGTAAGATTCAAGTCATTGCTAAATTCTATTATTTTATTTAAGGCTCTGGAAAAAGCAAAAGAGGCTGGAAGAAAGGAAAGGGTATTGGTGAGACAACGTGAACAAATTGCTACTTCAGAAAACATCAACTTGGACCTCACTTACTCAGTAAGTGCTGAGAAGTTTTCAGTGAGCGAAAGGTGTTGGTAACAAACTTCCTGAAGCAATTTTTCAGTGTTTGCTGAGTGTGTGTGTGTTGTAATGCTCCTAGCAGTGTACCGGGTCAGATCTGGTCCACATTTTGGGGCAAGGGAAGTTTATGAAGATAAAGTGAATGACTTCTTGTGATGAGTTTATCCTTGGCTGGAAGCCAACCCCACGCAACTGCTCTCTTGCTCCCCCCTGCTCCTGGGGATGGGGGAGAGAATTAAAGGGGTAAAGGGAAAAAAGACTCATTGGTTGACATAAGAGCAATTTAAACTGAACTACATTAATACTAAAAATAATAATATATACAAATATACAAATGAATGATACACACTGATACTGCTCACCACCCCATGACCAAGGCTCAGCCTGTTCCTGGCTAACAATTCCGGAGCAGGGAGAGTCCTGAAACTGCAATCCTGAAATGGAAATAAGAGCCCGAGCATCCCAGACTGGGAGCTGACAGAGGGAGGGAGATGACCCGGCAAGAGGGACCACCCTGAGAGAGCCAACCTGAAGAGAGAGCTGACCTGGAGCAAGAAGGGGTCTGGAACAAAAAGGGACAAGCTTCTGGAGAGCCCTTGCCTATATACTGGACATGATGTGCATGATATGGAATAGACTATTGGCCACTTTGTGTCTCAATCCTGAACCTAAGATCAAATCCTAGGCTAGTAATTGGGCTGTTCTCCCTCCCAGCTTCTCCTGCACCTGCAGGTAAGGGCACACAAGAGAAGCTGGAATCTTAGTGTCCTGGCAACAACTATAAACATTACTGTTACCAGCTTTCTTCTTGGCACAAATCCAAAACACAGCCTCTTGCTAGCTACTATGAAGAAAGTTAACTCTGTTTCAGCTGAACCCAGGACACTTCTTGAAGTTAAAAACTTAACATTGGATTGCAAAGATGCATTTGTATCATCGAGTCTTTTCCCATTGCAATCTCAAGTACAGCAGAAACCATGTAGTCAACATTAGGTGAAATAAAGATGCCCATGTGCTACCTACTCACAAACAAAACGTGCATACCAAAATATAAAAGATGTAAACCCTGTACTTGAAAATTGAGAAAATGTAACATGGCAAGAAAACAGGAGAAATCAGGCAGTACCTGTAACTTGAACCGTAAAGTAACAGAGAATGTATTACATGAAGTAGGATTATATTAATATTCCTAAATCCTTAATCTTAAAGCAAGTATCTAGATTTACATTCCTGTTTTCAGATTAATAGTAGACATTTTTTTTAAAAAAGGATACAACATAAATAAAAATACTCGGGGGGAATTTAAAGTTGTACTTCAGGTAGTGCTGTAGAGAAAATTATTAATAATGAATCTGTTGAGTTAGGCAGACATAGTAATTTATTCTATGGTGAAGGTCAAAATAAAGCTGGGGAAAAATGTGAACATTGTATCTGACACCAACAGAATTTCTGTTTTGAAACAGCAGTTTGGTAAAATTGCTACCACAGGTAGTAGTAGAAGGGTTTTCCACGTTTGGAGTCACAAATTACACACAGTTTCTAAGAATTATCTTGCGTGAATGTTTTTTAATACCCTTGCATTATAGCATTTTGTTTACTTACGTCTAAGGCCCACTTGGCATCGCTTCCAATTATAGTTACTTAAGTACAAAAATAAAAGAGTTGCCTACAATAAGTAGAATTGAAACTTGTTTTCTCTATGTTGATATATAAGAACAAAGGAACATAAAAGATGGGAAGCTTAAAACTGATAAAAGCAATACTTCCAAGGTAAATTAGTTTGAAAGTACTATTATGAATTTAAGTTTATTACTGTTGAGAGAACAATATTATTTTCTTTTAACTATAATTCCATTTTTATGTAGGTTCTTTTCAATCTGGCAAGTCAGTATGCTGCTAATGGAATGTATGCTGAAGCATTGAATACTTATCAAGTTATAGTGAAGAATAAGATGTTCACCAATGGAGGTAGGGTGCATTCCGAAGTGGATTAAAATTGGTAGTCAGGCATTCAAAATAAGGACTTCATCTGTGTGGTGTTGACTTACAGATATCTCAGCCCTCATGTCTGTCAGTCAGAGTGGATGACAGATGCTCATAATCTCTGATTTGCTATAACTTAATGTGGTTTGTCTCTCCAACTCATGAAGTCTTTTCTGGCTAAGCTAAACATAAAGCCAAATTTATCATTATCTCATGCAGCACACACTATTTTGTCTGCTCTAATACTGATTTTTTTTCTCTTTTTACTTAGCTTTCCCCTTCTGAAAGCTTCTTTTAGTATTTAGTATCTTTGAGACTCCTACAGTACATTTTTCTCAGAGATGTTTATTTACAGCTGTCTTCCTGGAAAGCACTATAAATAATCTTTACCTCATCCCTCAATTCACAGTCAAAATCAGAATATATCTTACACTAGTAGTTCTTTTCTGGGTTTCGTTACTACTTCATCTCCTGAGTGAAAACCCAGAGAAAGCTGTTCTGTGCCGTGCTTTTTTAAAGGACCACTGGTAGCCTATAATGAATACAAATTTATTCAGGAGTTGCTCTATTCTGTCACTTTGAAATAATTTTTAGATGCTCTAACTGTGCTTTAAAAGACTATAACTCATTGACTTCCTTTGACAGGTAGACTGAAGGTGAATATGGGAAATATATATTTAAAACAACGGAACTATTCTAAAGCTATCAAATTCTACCGTATGGCTCTAGACCAGGTTCTTAGTGTCCACAAAGAGATGAGGTGAGTTTCTACTAGTAGGCATGGTTCCAAAAATACAAGTTTTGGATACAGTGTGATTTGATAGTTAAAAATATAACCTAATCCTCATTTTTTAGGATTAAAATAATGGAAAATATTGGAGTTGCATTTATTAAAACTGGCCAATACACTGATGCCATTTCTTCATTTGAACATATAATGAGCACGTCCCCAAACCTGAAGGCAGGCTTCAACTTGATCCTATGTTATTTTGCTATTGGAAACGGTGAGCAAATGAAAAAAGCCTTCCAAAAACTGATTGCAGTTCCCTTGGAAGTGGATTATGATGACAAATACATTTCACCAAATGTAAGTTTGAACAAAATAAACTGTGTCTCTGTATGGTGAATCAGGAGAAGGGGGAGAGACATTAAATGCCTGGACTATACTGAATATGTATAGTGTATCTAAAATAACTTTCTTTTCACCAGCATGAACTAAGTGTGGCAGTACTGCTCAGAAGTGTAAAATAACACTGAGAACGTTCAAATCCTTTTTTCATCAAAAGACGTGATGTACATAAAATCGACACTGCACAATTGTCTTCGTAACAATTTTGTTGAAATTCATCTGGTCTGACTTACGTCGCTCGCTTACTGCTTTGACACCTTTATATAAAAAGTTAATAAAATGTTTATAAACTAAAAAGGGAGCAAAGCAATGAGTGAATTAATGCAAGTTATCTCGAGTGCTAATAAAACTTGTAATGCTGTCATATTTTACATAAGAAAATTTTAGTAAAGTTTACAGATGCTTATTTTGATTTATTAGACTTTTTTGGAAACTGGACTTCCTTTGTACCATGAAACCAGCAGCTCATGATGTTAAAGGCAGGAAAAAGTAATTAATAAGTTTAGGGTCCCTCTTAGAAAGGCCCTCTATAGAAAGACCAAGGCAAGCCCTTTATATTCTCTTAGCAATCTTTTTTTTCAGTGATGCAAAGTTCCCATTTTCAGTCCTCAAGAGCAAAGATATAACTAGTCTTCAATCTATCTGCAGCTTAAGGTTACCTGTTGCTTCCTATTGTCCTACCACAAGCAAATAAAATTTAATATATGAAGCATATATATCTATTTATATTTATTGTTAAATATGTATATAATTTCTTATGTATTGCCTTATATATAATTGATACATACACAGTCTAAAGCTTTTCTTACAATGAATTATCTTACATGGCCTTAAATTAATTCAAGTGTTTAATGACCCTTACTGTTACATAATTTCTAATATGACAAATTATGTATCATAAAATCGTATACCTATTAACAACCCTAATGTGAGCTATGACCACATGCATGAGCAGAAAAACTGGATTAAAACAGTTGTAATGCCAAATTTCAGATTTTATGGTTAGAAAACTACTTTAGATTGAAGCTATCTTTATGAAATTTGAGAAGTAAATATCTGATAGACATTTACATCAATTTATGTTTACAGTCATATTTTCTATAAAATAATTTAGATGCATGTATGTACTGGCATAATTTGCAGTTGTTTTGTCCCCCTCCAGGATGATCCACATACAAATCTACTGATGGAAGTCATTAAAAATGACAGCTTAAGACAGATAGAATGTGAGAGGTAATGGTGGAGTCCATTCTTTCTTCATTGTGGTACAATGGATTTTAGTTCCTTAAAGTGTTGCCAGTCTTCTCATGTATCCACATCTTTTGTTATAAAAATGTCCTCATAATTCTTGAGAATCCTTGGAAGATGAGGTTGGATCACTCAGTTTAGTGTACTGCACTGGAGTATCTACTCCAAATGCTATAGTTTACACTGCTTAAAACTTGCAGCATTGTGGTATTTTAAAAAATACCACTACAGCGTGCTGTAGCAGTAGCAGGGGAGTGGTTAGATTGACTTCTAAGATTGTCTTGAGTGCAGGAAGAAGCAAGAACAAGTTTTGGTTGTTTTTTCTATACGTTTTGAAATTACGATGTTTGTGTTGTTTTTGTGTTGTTTTTTTTTTTTTTCTTAGGAAATCCATGGCAGAGGAATACATCATGACAGCTGCTAAACTCATTGCACCGGTAATTGATACATCTTTTGCAGTGGGCTATGACTGGTAAGAGTCAAGTAGAGCATCTTTTTGTCTAAACTACATACCAGTCTATCATGCTGGTTATGAAACCAGATTCACAAACATCCCCAGAAACAGTTTGCTGCACATCTCAAACGTAGAGCCTGGGCTGTTTTCAGTTTGCCTCCCTAATGCTGTGGAGAAAAAACAAAACAAAGCATTAGAGTCTATTCTGTGTTAAAAATTAATTTCATGTATCATTGAAACTCAAATGTTAATTATACATTTTGAACTGTTCTGTATTAGCACAAAAAGAGCTTCTTAAAATCCAGTTGAATTTGAAAATTCAATTTGAAAATTGAAGAACTTTTAAAAGTCTTGATAGACAAATGCTATACAGAAGGCAATGATTGCTGCTCTTCAAGTTTGAAGACAGCATAATGGAAACTTGGGGTGCCTAAGAAGTTTTCGTTACTCCATATGGAGTCATTATGTACAACATTGGAATATAAATATTATTAGAAAGGTTTACTTATATTTAATTTTAAACTTAATGTTTATAAATGTAAACTTAATATACTGTTTGTTAAACATTTATACAAGTGTATACAGTGATAGGCTGCTGATGCTGTTTACCATTTTGACTTTTGTATCCCCTTTTATTTTTCAATTTACAGCTTAGCTTTTGCTTTCTGTGGTATTTTGTTTAGCAGAATACTCTTTTCTTTAAAACAAAATAAAATAGACAAACTTCCCATAAGGACAGTAGAAAAATGATTAGTATAACTTTTCAAGACTTATTTTTTTTAACTAGTTTTTAGTTTTCTAATATAAGGACTTCAATATTTTTAATAACATTATTGGGAGATAACATGTATGCAAATGAATGTTGTGTATCTGCAGCTACAACAGTGCTAACAGATATGTTCAGTGTTTGGAAGGTGAAGGAAGTTTGAGAAAAAAGGACTTTCCTTTACCTGGTTTTTTTTTTTTGGCCAGTTAGGAGTATTTGCAAATTTTGCTGGTCCTTTTATAATTTACTAGTAAAGCTGTTTATACTAACATGAAATGATCTCTCACACAGACCTGTTTAGCTGCTGGAGTCCACAAGGTGGTGTTTGATGGTTTAATAATCATTATTATTATTACTTTACATTATTATTATTATAACTTTTTTATTATTATTGTGTAGCTCGGGGACACAATCTGTAGTCTCTGGCTTTGTTCACTAAGCTGGTTTATGGGTTTGGTAGTACATTCAACAGGAGGTCAGGTTTGAAAAATCACCTGATAGAACTTATCCAAGGAAAAATAGTTTGAAAAATGGTCTTAGCCAGTATCTGACATAAAGTATCACTCCGTGATGGAAAATAACATGATATTTGAGCAGCTGACTAAAAACAATAAGAGCAGAGATAGTTTTATTAAGATAGGTTACGGGAATAAAATGTTTTTTCAAATAGTTTTAATCTAAGTGCACTTTGTGAAGAAATAGTAGCTAAGAACAACTCATTTTGGAGAGCAAATTGGCTCCAAAAGTATGTGACTTAAAGTGGCAATTGGACAGATGTATTTTGTTTATCTTTATGGTTTTCTTTCTGTTGCAGGTGTGTTGAAGTGGTAAAAGCTTCTCACTATGTAGAGTTAGCCAATGACCTGGAAATAAATAAAGCCACTACTTACTTGAGGCAGCAGGATTTTAACCAGGTATAATTAACTTTTCACATTACTAGTTTTCAATACTGCACTGGCAAAGGTATCTTTATTAGCCACAGCGTATTTTTCAGCAAGGGAAAGAATGATTTATGCAAATGTAATAATTATATTGATGCTACTCAGTAAAATTAATTTATAAAAACACTGGCAAGAGATGAGTTTTATCTAAATGAAATTTCTGCCACAGAAGTTACAGTGAATGCAGTTCATTTCAAATTTAAGACAACTAAATTTACTTATCTTCACTGGGTGTCCAGAGAAGGAGCAGCATTCTGTAGTCATTACACTCCATAGAGCCTAGAAAGCGTGTTGCTAATCTACATGGAGGTCTTTTCATTAGTACGAGCTGAATCTTTTTGTTGGTTACGTTGGCTGTAGTACCAAAATATATGCAAATGCACTTCATATGTAACATTGTTTGTGTTATGGTATTCTCAGTGTTCCCTATGTACTACGGCATTCCCTAAAATACTATAATCTGACCTTGAACTTCAGTCAGATTTTTTATACTTCAGTTTAAATACAAACTGGAATTAAGTGTCTGCTCAGGAATCACAGAATGGTTTGGGTTGGAGGGGTCCTCAAAGATCATCTAGTTCCAACCCCCCTGCCATGGGCAGGGACACCTCCCACTAGACCAGGTTGCTCAAAACCTTATCTAACCTGGCCTGGAACACCTCCAGGGATGGAGCATCTGCAGTTTCCCTGGGCAACCTGTTCCAGTGTCTTGCCACCGTCACAGTGAAAAATTTCTTCCTAATGTCTAATCTAAATCTACCCTCTTTCAGCTTAAAACTGTTACCCCTCGTCCTATCACTACACGCACTGATAAAAAGTGTTTCCCCATCTCTCCTGTAGCCCTCTTCAGGTACTGGAAGTCTGCTCTCACAATTGCTATGAAAAATGAGCAAGATGCAGGGGCTAGAAAAAAGTGGTGTTTCCCTGGCCAAGTGGAGAGAAAGTACTTCAAGAATTCTTTATTGTTGTGAATGGGGATCTGGAATTTGTAATAGGGGAGGTGTTCCAGCCCTCTGACCAATTTCGTGGCTCTCCTCTGGACTCTCTCCAACAGGTCCAGGTCTTTTTTATGTTGGGGGCCCCACATATGAACACAGTACTCCAGGTGGGGTATCACAAGAGCAGAGTAGAGGGGGAGAATCACTTCTCTCAACCTGCTGGTCACGCTTCTATTGATGCAGCCCACGACACGGTTGGCTTTCTGGGCTGCAAGTGCAAATTGCCGGCTCATATTAAGCTTTTCATCAACCAGTACCCCCGAGTCCTTCTCCTCAGGGCTGCTCTCGATCCATTTTCCACCCAGCCTGTGTTTGTGCTTGGGGTTGCCCCAACCCATGTGCAGGACCTTGCACTTGGCCTTGTTGAACTTCATGAGGTTTGCACAGGCCCATCTCTCAAGCCTGTCCAGGTCCCCCTCCTGTTCCTTCCCTCCAGCATGTCAACCGTACAACACAGCTTTGTGTCATCAGCAAACTTGTTGAGGGTGCACGCTATGACACTGTCCATGTCCACCAAAGATGTTAAACAAAACTGCTCCCAGTACCAACCCCTGCGCACTGCCACTCGTGATGGGTCTCCACTTGGACACTGAGCCATTGATCACAATTCTTTGAGTGCGACCATCCGGCCAATTCCTTGTCTACCAAGTGTCCAACCGTCAAATCCATGTCTCTCCAATTTAGAGACAAGTTTGTTGTGTGGGACAGTGTCAAAGGCTTTGCAAAAGTCTGGGTTGATTATGTCAGCTGCTCTTCCATTATCCACCTATGCTGTAACCATGTTGTAGAAGGCCAACAAATTTTCCAGGCATGATTTGCCCTTTATTGAAGTTGTGTTGGCTGTTGCCTCCTTACTTTGTCACCCATCGCATCCTTATTTTCTGTGTGCCTTGACATAGTTTCCGAGAGGATCTGCTCCATTATCTTGCCAGACGCAGAGGTGAAACTGATTGGCCTGTAGTTTACCGGGTCTTCCTTTTTTTTCCCCTTTTTAAAAATGGGGGTTGTGTTTCCCCTTTTCCAATCAGTGGGAACTTCATCTGACTGCCATGACTTCTCAGATATGATGGACAGTGGCTTAGCAACTTCATCCACCAGTTCCCTCAGGACCTGCAGATGCATTTCATCAGGTCCCATGGACTTGTGCACCTTCAGGTTCCTTAGATGGTCTGGAACTAAGTGTGCAGTTCTCCTACAGTGGGTGCTTCTTCATTCTCCTAGTCCCTGTCTTTGCCTTCTGCAACTTGGGTGATGTGGCTTGAGCAGTTGCTGGTGAAGACTGAGGCCAAAAAAAGTCATTGAGTACCTCAGCCTTCTCCATATCCTGGGTAACCAGGTCTTCAGTTTCCTACTGGAGAGGGCCCATGTTTTCGCTGGTCTTTTTTCACCAATGTACCTATAGAAGCTTTTCTTGTTGCCCTTGACGTCCATGGCCAGATTCAATCCTATCAGGGCTTTAGCTTTCCTAACCTGATCCCTGAGTGCTTGGCCAGTTTCTCTCTATTCATCCCAGGCTACCTGTCCTTGCTTCCACCCTCTGTAGGTTTCCTTTTTGTTTTTGAGTTTGTCCAGCTGTTCCCTGTTCATCCATGCAGACTTCCTGGTGTTTTTGCCCGACTTCCTCTTTCTTGGGCTGCATAGCTCCTGAGCCTGGAGTAGGTGATCCTGGAATATTAGCCAACTTTCTTGGGCCCCCCTTCCCTCCAGGGCTTTATCCCATGGTACTCTTCCAAGCAGATCCCCAAAGAGGCCAAAGTCCACTCTCCCGAAGTCCAGGGTAATGAGTTTGCTTTGTGCCCTCCTCGCTGCCCTAAGGATCTTGAACTCCACCATCTCATGGTCACTGAAGGCCAGGCTGCCCTTGAACTTCACATTCCCCACCAGCCCCTCCTTGTTGGTGAGAACAAGGTCCAGCATAGCCCCTCTCCTCATTGGCTCCTCTGTCACTTGGAGAAGCAAGTTATCATCAGCACATCCAGGAACCTCCTGAATTGCTTATGCCCTGCTGTGTTGCCCTGCCAAGAGATATGAGTGTTGTCCCTCCAACAGGAGCTTGGACAGTTTTGCATCTCATGAAAGATTGCTCCCCCTGGAGGGCACAGGGGCTAGGATGGATCACAGTTGCTGAAAAGAAATTGTAGCAGTGTAAGCCACAATGTAGATTAGCAAGTGCAGATGGTCATAGAATAGATCTGGTACTTCCAAGTAAAAGTATAGCTCATTGCTCAAAATTTATTAACTGGCAGAATTTCAGAAGACAGATCTAGCAGAATCTTTGTAAGTTTTAGTTTTCATCGTGCGTATTATTACATGTTCCCTTTTCATGGTTTTGTTATATTTTTAAATATACATGTGAAGTAACTTTTGGCTGCATTGGAATTATTTGTCTATTTATGTATGTAAGATGTCTTTCTGTAACTGACCGTCCAGTCACTAGTTAGACAAATTTCTGCCAATCATCCACTCTTGCTAATAAGTACAGCAGGCTCTTAACTGTAACTTTCCTTTTTTATGCATGTAAATTGCCAATGGAGGTGTATAAATTAGTACCACAACTTAGCATGATTAAGTTTTTGGTATTAGCTAAGTGAATATGCAGCTTTCTTATAGTGTTTCATTTTGAGACAAATGCATTTCTTTGCTCTTAATCAAATTTTTAAAGGTTGTGGGACAACTTATAATGTTGGTTTGAAAAGCCACCACACAGCCTCTTGTTAAACACCTCGTGGGCTGAGGCAAGGGCTGGGAGGGTTCACTCGCCATTGATGGTAGTGGGCAAGAAACCCACAGACTTGGTAAAACACAAAAAGCCAGTTTAATTTGTTCACTGTTTACAATCAGAAACAAACTCTTAGCAGTTATTTACAGAAGCCACCACTGTAGCCCCTCCCTTGCTACCAAACCAACCCCCCACACAAAACCACAACATTATAATACAAGCTTCTCATTAGAATTGTCATCTGATCTTTTTTATTTGCCTGTGAAAAAAGTCTTGGTTTGAGATGTGAGTAGTTGGAAAACAGCTTAATCTAAACAAAAAGCAGCTCATCTATCTGAAAGGATTTGCGCAATTTCCTTTTAACTTGCACTGTTCGGTACATTCAATGATGGGAATGCTGAATAAATAAGAAGGAATATAGCAACCCTTGGGTTTGCACAAGTGGCAAGAAGTGTGAGAGGTCATATACAGCAAAATTACAGCTGAATCTGAATACCTCACATTTTCTAAGGTCCTTCATCTTCCCGTAGCTTGGACAGATGCACGCTTTAGCCCACTTTTTCTTCTCTTTGAGCTCTTCTGGTTTCCTGAGTGGCTCTTGATTCCTCCTGTCTGTCCTCTCCCCTCTCCCCCCTT
>WKFP01013032.1:122715-164559 GCA_011057875.1 Pterocles orientalis
TCTCTCCCCCCTTTCTCCTCTCTCCTCTTTCCCTGTAGATACAGCAAGTGAGTTATCCTTTGTCATACTGCGTATCTGACTGATACCTTTTCTGAGATCAGGAAGCAGTTTGAGAGTCTAGAAAATTTTGGGCAAATCTGGTAGCTTTATTGATGATAGCTTTTGAAGGGTGAGAGTGTTACAGGTAAGTAAACAGTTATATGATCTCAAGAATTTACTATTTTTATGGTATTTTTTTGTGATTTTCAGTTAGTATCCAGTATAAGTTAAAAAAAATTCTCAGAGGTAAAATGAGAGACAGAGATAGTTGGTGATGTTTCTGTGGATTACTGCAATAGAGGGAGAGGGAAGAGTGTTGGAAGTTAGGAGTAAGTGACAAAGATGCTCTTTTTATTTTGATTATGTGACAGAAGACCTTTAACGTGCACTGGAACTACTTAATACTAGAGTGGGACTGCAGAAAGGTGATTGCAGAGACTCTCTTTGTTCTAATAAAACTGCATCTGCTATTTACATTCATCTTGTCTATCTGTTGTTTATATACTTACTAACTCAGCACCTGTTCAACACACCTTTGGCTGAAGAACAAGAATGGAAACTTTTTAAAATATTCAGTTTCAAGGCTGAAAGTTTTATTGTGTTGCAAAAAGATCCCAAACTAAAATAGATTTCTGCTCTAACTATAATGGGCTTAACTATGTGCTCATCGTAATTAATATGTTATTTTAAAACAGTCCTAGGAAAAAAAAAAAGACATTCAGGGTGGAAATTACTATATTATGTCTAGATTGTATTTTACTAGTAAGGGGTTTTGTGTATCAGATATTTTGAATGTTTTCTTAATTTCAAATAAAAACTTTGAAAATGAATTCAAAACCGGAGCTCTGCAGGTTAGCCACGCCGCTCCTTAACACCTCTGGCAGACCCTGCTTGGGTCGGGCAAGGTGCTTTGAAGTTTAACTTCTGTAAGCAAATAATTTAGGTACGTTGGAAACATGTTACAAAGAATAATTTGGATAGTCTGTGTTTTCATTGTTGAATCTAAGTATTTGTTATTGTTGGGATTAAAAAGTTAGAAGTTATTTAGAAATATGTAAATTTAGCTGATGCTACAGTGAGAGTGTTTCTACTTTGCAAGGACAAAAGGAGTATTGCTATGGATTTTCATCCTAGGGCTTGTAATTGTTGAAATGGTTCAAGAGACCTGCAATATAATTTACTAGTAAGTGAATAGAGTCATATGAATTTTTCAATATACATGAAAAAGAGATTACTTCCACTCTAATCTTTGTTGTCAAAGGTGCCGTTTAGTAGTAAAAGCAAAGGTAAACGGGTCAGCTCCAATGGGAAATGGCTTTTTAGAAAAGGACTTTGAACTATATAGCTCTAAGTTCACTAAAAATTAATTCCATGAAGAAGCAAGCCTTTGCTTAAGAGTAGAGAACCTCAGATATAGTAGTGTTACATCTGTAAATATTTGGGGCCATTCCCTTTTTGGAGAAAATCACAAATATATGTAAAAGTTTTAAATTATCATAGTCAAAGTCTTACATTTCAGACACCACAAAATCTGGAGCCTAACTTTTGAAATGCTTTTCTTGACTGAAGTATTATGATCTTTAGCAGTTCATAGTTCTTGGGTGGAATGTAGTTGACTAAATCAGTGAACTAAATCTGGCTGTATATACTTTGTCATTTTACATGTCATTACTACAGTCATGTTTTTTGTGTAAAATAACTGTAAAACCATAATGTATAACAGTCAATTAAAACTTTTTTCCTTTATGTTTGTTTTGGCATTTCACGTAGAGTATCATGCATTCGCTTTGATATGTAAACAGCAGCTTATAGGTTTCATGTAAAGGAAGAAGGAAACTTTTGAATTCCTAATGTTGATGGCTGCATTGAGGTTACCACATCTATGTTGTAACAGATGATGGAACTGGGCTAACAGTGATATTCTAACAGTTTGTGTAGCTAATATAAATATTTAGTGTAAAGAATCCAGATGTTCTTAATAATTTAGTCTGCAGTTAGAAATCTTGTCACATAGTCAATGAAAAACAAAAAAGCTGCCTTTTATTTCAAAGCTTCTTTGGTAGTTTATTAGCTAGACATTTGTTTACTTTTTGTCCATAAACTTCCTTATGTTGGAGTTTATGAAATTTAGTTTTAATGTAAAAGTTTAAGAAAGTATCTTCTGGCCTCAGTCTTCATGTTTGGCTACTTCCTAACCTTAGACAGGTGTTGCTTATTATTATATGAAAAAACTGCAAGTTGAAATCCAATCCTACATTGTCTTACATATTTTTTTAAATAGCGTGTACTTTTTAAGCTTTTTTTAATAAGAGTTTTAATGTCAATCCTTTTGTGTTCACTTAAAGAACCGGAAAAGTAGGTATAAGAATTTTAATTAGTTGACTAGATTAAAAGCAAATAATATAAACGAGTTTTGTATGTATAGAATTGCCAAATATCTGTGTACTTCAAGGTAGCCATATCTAATTAAATTTTTGAAAAGTAATAAATTAACCAAATTAATATTATGCATAATACAGGTACACTTTGGTGTGTACATGTTTAGAAGAGTGTGTTGCAAGCTCCAGTAATTATCATGTGTGTGAGTATATGAGCTGATAATTTTAGCTCTTTGTTACTGTGAAGTTTATCAATGCTTTCTGAAAGAATTTTGGTATAAGTTTGCTTCAGTGGGAAGTAAGTTGTTTCCAAATTATTTCCAGGCACTTGAGATGTTAAAAATGTTTGAAAAAAAGGATAGCAGAGTAAAGAGCGCAGCTGCGACAAACCTTTCATTCCTTTATTATTTGGTAAGTGTTTGCTTTGACAAAACCAGTTAAGAACTGCAGTTTATGTAGCAGCTTTTGTATCTTTGTAGCAATTTTTGTCTATCTAAATAATCTCTATAATCAACAAGAAATTTCATGTTAGAGGAGTTGTTCTGGAACACCCATTCTTGGCTGTAGTTGAAGTTTGGAGCATGTCCTTTGTATCCTGTTGCTGGGAGGAGTGAGGCTGAGCCCCAAGCCACGGAAGTATGCCTGTAGTGTGATTTGTACAGAAGCTTAGCAGCTGCGTTTAAAACTCAGGTCCTGAAGACCCTGGCTGAACTTCAGGAACGTGTGAAGTATGTAGCTTAGGCATGTGTGTTTGTGGATGAAGTTTGTAGGGTCTGGGGATTTATTTTTGTTTTTAAAGAAAGATTACCTAGTTGCAAGTAAACTTACAAATGGAATGGGACAGAGTGGCAAAACATCTCTCAAGTGTTATATAAAACTTGAAATATGATCTGCCTTATGCATAAGGAGTGTTTTAGGACTGAAGAATTTATCTTTTTTCATCCCCAATCTTTTGAAATTCCACTATGTTAACTGTAAGAAGACACAGCTGCAAGGAAATTGACTGACAAATGACTAATACAATGTTTGTTTTGTTCATGTAGGAGAATGATTTGGCACAAGCAACTAACTATGCAGATTTAGCTGTAAATTCTGATAGGTACAATCCAGCAGCTCTAACTAACAAAGGAAATACTGTTTTTGCAAATGGAGACTATGAAAAAGCAGCTGAGTTTTATAAGGAAGCTCTCAGGAACGATTCCTCATGCACTGAAGCACTTTATAATCTTGGTAAGCCAAAGATACTTTTGTGATTTAGCTTTTGTCTAAAGGTAACACTAGTGTTTCTTAGAATCTGACTTTCAAAGTTTTCTTGTGTAGGAATATGTACTAATTATTATTACTTTACTCAGCAATTTATGTTAAGCAAGATAATAATTTGTACTTCCTACCTGTTCTGCAAAAAAAAAAGTCAGTGTTAACAACATCAAGTAGTAATTGCACATAAGATTTAAGTCACTTTGAAGATAAAAACTTCTACTATCTACTAAAAATATACCTGTTATTAAACCACCAAAGTAATTCCCCTTTAAAAGGCCCACTCTTTCCCGCATTCATCTTGTTCAAAAAATTAGATTACATATGTTCTTGGTCTTTGATTAGGTTTGTGTTCCTAGTGTTTATCAGTTTGGTAAGTTTTACTGCCTCTGAGTACCATGTTCCTGTTTCATTTTTTTTGGTTATTCTATCAGTTAATATGCTGAACTAATCTTTTTCTCATTGCCTTAGTACTGTAACCTTTATTTTTTTTAGGTTTAACGTACAAGAAGTTAAACAGAGTAGATGAAGCTTTGGATTGTTTTCTGAAACTCCATGCAATCCTTCGAAACAGTGCGCAAGTCCTTCACCAGATAGCAAACATGTATCTTTTTCTAGATTATGATAAGGGATGGTGGTTTTGGTAAACTCATTTAATCTCAAATATATGTTTCAACTGTGACACGATGACTTAGTGGTGTCTTGTCACAGCACCAACTGTGACAAGATGACTTAGACACTTATAGTGTCCATTATAAATTAGGATGATCATGCATAGATTCATTTTCTGGTGTGTGTGAAAACAAGAACAAAAATTACAACCTTCTTGGACATTTCTAGAAAAGCAAGTGAAGAAATACTTTAAGACTGTTCACATTGCAGGAAGTACATTTACACTCAGTATTAAGTTATGTCCTGGAGTATTTAAAATGCTGCTGATTTTATTATGAAAATAATGTGGCAGATGTAAGCACAATTCAGTAAAACCTTTAAGAAAAAAATAATACAGTTAATGACAGCAAAGTTCTGTCCTGAAAGATGTTTTCAGATTAGTGTATGTTTAAGAAAATAATTGTCTCTCAGCAAAAGCTCAACAGATTGAAAAGCTGAGGAGGGAAAGGGTTGGCTTTGCACATCACCAGTTATATTCTACATTATTAATTTATTTAACAATACTTCTGAGGATGTGCAAACTGTAATAAAATCCTCCCCAAGGCAGATTCCAGTTGTACTACACTTTTAAGAATAGCGAAGATAATAAAAATATATTTTAGTCAGTAAAATAAGTAACCTCCAAAAATACAAAAGAGCTGTGACCTCTGTTCCTTGCATAGTCCCTTTACAATAGCATAAATGGCCCTACAATTCCCAGTTTCCATCTGGAGGAGAATTTCTCTTGTCCACTGCTATGTAAAACTGCTTTCCACCAATATTCAGAAGCTTTTTCCATGAAGGGTAGGGTGCAGCAGAAACTGAAAAAAAATGTTGGGCAGTAGCTCCATCTGACATTGCTGCAGGGGTCTGGGCTGTTGTGCCACCCAGGGGTGACTGACGAGGGGAGAGCACACTGCAGGCCTGGTTACAGCTAAAGCTGCCTCTGTTCTCTGGGCCAGAATTGCACACTGTCTGTGCTGTGCTTCTTAGCCATACAGCGGAGAATATCACTGCAGGCAGAAGTCTGTTCTTGAGCATAGCAGTTTTATGTAATCACTTACTTAAGGACAAAATTATGTATTATGAAAAACCAGCCCTCTTGTAAATGCTACAAATCACCTAGTTCTCACAATTTTTTCTTATAAATGAGGAAGTCAAAGTAAAATTAGTGACAGAGAGAGAGCATAGCCCAAAGTTCTGTTGAGCCCAAAGTGTTTTTAGGGTGAAAGAGCAGCCAAAGCTTCTGAATATTCTTCAGAGGAACATAAATACTGTCCGTTATGAATGAAATTACGAAAATGATGTGTAAAAAAACCCAAAACAAAACAGAGCACCAATGTATCTCCACACTACAGTGACTGACATATCTGTCTAGCATATGGATTACATTATATAAATGTGATGGGTTTGCCCTTGGCTGGGGGCCAAACCCCACACCCACTCACGCAATTTCCCCCTCCACCAGAGGAAAGGGAAGAGAATTAAAGGGGTAAAGGGAAAAAAAGGATTCATGGATTGAGATTAGAACAATTTAATAACTAAACTAAAATGATATTCAAAATAATACTATATACAAATACACAAATGAGCAATACACAGTGATACTGCCCCCCTACCCGATGACCAAGGCTCAGCCTGTTCCCAGCTAACGATCCCAGAGCGGGGAGAGTCCGGAAACTGCACTCACAGAATGGAGATAACAGTCCAAGTGTCCCAGACCGAGAGCTGACCGGGGTGGGGGGGCCTTGGGAGAGCGACTAACTGGAGTGAGATGAACCGGAGCAAAAGAGATCGGGAACCAAAAGGGCCGATCTTCCGGAGGGTCCTCACCTATATACTGGGCATGACGTGTATGATACGGAATAGATTATTGTCCACTTTGGGTCTCAGTCCCGAATCTAAGATCAAATCCTGGGCTAGTAACTGGGGCTGTGCTCCCTCCCAGCTTCTGTTTGCAGACAGCCAGAGAAGCTGTAAGACCTTGGCAGCTGCATAAACATCACTTTTTACCAGCTTTCTTCTGAGCACAAATCCAAAACACAGCCTCTTGCTAGCTATTATGAAGAAAGTTAACTCTGTCTCAGCTTAACCCAGGACAATAAAGTAGTAGGAATTCTGAGTAAGTCAAAATATCATCAGCATCAGACCTTGACTGAAAAAAACTCAGATATGAGATCATGGAAGATCCCAATCAAGCCATAGAGTGGCTCTTGCAGTTGATCAGTGTAGTACAAACTGATCCATATGTACTCTCAAAGCTAGGGAAATTATATGATAAGGAAGGTGATAAATCCCAAGCTTTTCATTATTACTATGAGGTACTTGCTCTTTATTGCTTTTCCGATGCACTTTGTCATAATTAAAAGAAATTTTGCCACAGGCTCCAATAGCAAATTAACAGTTGATTCATTTAAACTTTTAAAAACGTAATTCAAAAAAAAAATTATATATTTTGGGGGAAAGAGAGTTGACAAAATCTGATTTTTGTAGTCAGAAGGAAGCACATAGCCTGTGTTTCCACATGGTGCTTGACCTCAGACTTTAATTTTTCCTGTGGTCATTGTTTACATTGACCCGTAACAATTTTACTTTAAAATGTAGTCCGAGATTAAATAAAAAATGGGTATAATAAATGTAATTTTAAATGTATGTAACATGACTGCATTGATTGGAAGTGATATCTGTATAATAGATTTGGAGATATATACATATAATGTGTTGATGTATGCAAGTTTGTATATATATACATTTTGATGGTGTAGCTGCACATTATGTATACACAGTTGTCTAAAGGTAGGCATCCTCTCTCGTTTCAAGCCAGTTACAGTTTGTAGAGATTCTTCTGTTTTAGAAGCAGGCATGAAACAGCATTAAGACAGGAAATTGCATTGCTGCAATCTGACAGTTCTTTTTGTCTGTGTAAAGCGAGGGTGACCTAAGGTGGTGTTGAAATCTGAATACTAGTGAAGTGCTTGATGATAATTTTGTTGCCTGTTTCAGTGGGAATTTCTAAAAAGCCGAAAATGTTACTTATGCACATATATATTTCATAGAAAATAATGCTTTTAAGGTGAGTTTTCCAGCAGAGTATGGAATTGTACATGTATTACTTAACGTTGTTTAACGTTTTAGGTAACTTATTCATGTGTAGACATGATCTAAGTAAACATTTTTGCTGTTGTTAACTATTTAAAGTAATATTTCAAATAAGGCTAGACGGAAAATGTGACAGACTCAGGTAACTTTTAAAAAGCATTCTGTAATTAGAAAACTTGCCATGCTTTTTTTTTTTTCTTTTCAGGATTACTTAGTATAGCACACTACTTCCATTCATATATCACATATTTTTGGCATCTGGAGAATTAAACATTTGAGTAAGATATTCCAGAAGTAACATAAAGATGTTGTTTATCACTAAAATTGTGTTTCTTTCACCTTTCCTATTTTGTCAGTCGTACCGGTATTTCCCTTCAAACATTGAGGTCATTGAATGGCTTGGAGCCTATTACATTGACACCCAGTTTTGTGAAAAAGCGATTGAGTACTTTGAAAGAGCAGCACTTATCCTGTAAGTAATTATTATTTTATGCCTACTCAAATATTTTGTGATTAGATGTCCGTAAGTACACCTAGAGATAAATTAGTTGTATAAGTTTAATACTATAAGCAAACACCAATATTAAGAATATTTGGGATATTATTTAATTTTCTCAAGTTTGTGTTCGTTTACAGTGTGGTTTTGCTCTTACTGTGCAATTTCAGTGTTAAGTAAGATCTTCCCTTGGGCCCAGGAACCTATTAGGTATTAGGATCTCTTTTCTCTGTCCTCTCCCTTTAAACACAACTATGAAGCGGGGAACAGCTCTCCTAAGCTATCAAGACCTTTTCTATGGCTTTATGTGAAATATTTCCTTTCTATTATTTTATCATGCTGTGAGGATTTAATGGTTTAGATAAATGCATCTTTTAGCAGTTTTTGCTGCATTACCACTTTTCACCTAACTTCTACTCCCATTAAAAGGATATTGCATATAAGGCAAAGAAGTAGGCAAAAATGTGCAGTGCAGAATTACCAGTGGTCAGTGAAAATAAGCTGGCAGATCAAATTGATACTGATAAAATTATATAAATATATTTGAAATATATTGATTTATCTCAGCAATGTAATTGCTGAAATTGTCTTTTAGCAGAATATGATGCACTTGGAGTATATAGGTCTTTTATTTTAGATTAGGAATTGAGCTTACCAGAAAAATGGTTAATATACAAAAATTTGGTCAAATTTAAATCTGTAAACTAGAGTTCAAACAGAATTCTAAAAGGACATGCATGTGGTATTTTTATGTGGAAACAAATGTTTTTCTATATGTTCATGAAGAATTTTGTGTTAATAGACCAATTAAAATTTATGCAATTAAAATTCACTGGAACATGTGAATGTCTCTATTTTGTGTTTTGGGAAACCTATCAAAAATCAGGGTAAGCAAAAATAAAATTTGTACAATTTTATTCAAGGAAAGGTAATACTGTGCATAGGTTGTTAGAAGTTCAGTAAAAAATACTAATTCTCATTTTGAAAGGGCTTGAGTTAGAGTAGACATTAATTATAGAAGCGAAAATCTAAGGATTAAATAAAGATTAAAAATTGAAACAAAAATAAGTAGAAAAGTGCAGACTTAACCCAAATTGTGGTATAATTATAAAGAAATGGAGATGTAGATTAGATGAAAATACACAGGAGACAGGCCACCTTAAAAAATATTTTAATGAGGCTATGAGATCGTATGTGTTGGTGTTCATGGCCTTCTTAGAAACTTTGGAAAGAAACAGCTGAAACTAAAAGAATTATTTCATAATCTTGTTTTGGCAAAGATCTAAATATTTTATGCTTCATGTTGCACGCTTTCCATGCATGAAACATGAAGTATGTGGATTGTAAAGTACTTATGAATAATTGGCAAATAAAATTCTTCACTATTATTGGTAACTGTAATCTATCTGTAAGGCAGATAAATTATTTCTCTGTGGGATGAGGCTGTTAATAGTGGAAAATAGAATATAGATGTTTCAGTATTCATTTGGTATTAAAAATGCAGTCTATATATGCTAATTGTTAAATATGACTGTTGGGTTATAAATTGCTACTAATTGTAAATAAAGTTACATTTTAAAATTGTAACTTTATTTTAACCATGACCAGCATTTTTTAGTTTAACATTGTTTAGTGTTACTCAGTGTTTTAATCTCAATAATTACATTTTAAATTGCATTCTAAGGTAACGTATTAGACAATGAATTGAGAAACAGTTTTTCATTATTCTGCATTTTACCAGCATGCACAAATCTATCATTAATAAAAGGAGTTGTGCAGCTAATGCTGGCTGCTGATAATTTAGTCTCTCTAGGGTTTTCATACTGAACTGCGTAATAAACTTTATTATGGTGTCTGCTTAGCTGCCCTTATTGTTTGCAGGAGACATGTTCAGCTGAAACTAAAAAAGGTGAAGCAGCTGTCTTTCATAAGCTTGTTTGGCAACAACCAGACAAACAGATTATTTAGAGTTAAAAATGGCCTGTGCTGTGACTGGAGGGAAAAACTGAAGAGAATAAGTACAAAACTATTCTGAAAATGTTAGCATATAGTGCCTTTGGGTATGCTGCTGTTGAATTGTAAGCCACATCTGAAAAGTGCTTTGGCTTATAGAGCGTCCTTACACTGTTGACATGAAAATTTCCTAATTTTCACATTACCTTGATAAGAATAAGGAGAAAGTGGCAGTTTTGTCATACATACTAAAACATGTCAAATATTGGTTTTGATGGTATCTATCACCATTATGTGCTAAACAGAGGACAGGCAACAGCTAGGGCATCGAGGTGATGACACAGAGGAGAAGCCACAGTTCAAAGTTGTAAGTGGGAAGTGTGCTTTCTGGCAGAGATCCCTTGGGCATGCTTGGGACCCTGTTGGTGGGACTTCCTCAGAATATAGTTTAGCATTTTTTTTCTCCTGCATTGTGTTCTCTACTTCAGACAAAGATTAGTGGTTCACATGTCAGATCTACTAATTGTGTCTGGTGCACAGAATCATGACCAGGAGAAAGACTCTAACATAGGACTACAAATGAGTGACATCGAGGCCTGAACACAGGAGCATGACACAGGGGTAAACTGTGTATGAACTGAGCAGGCTAAATTCTTCCTAGGAAGGCAATATGCTAGGTGAAAAATGTTAAGAGTAGTTTAATAGTAGGTCTTTACCAGTGCTATGCAGATTATTTTGCCTATTCATTGTTTGGCACTGTGTCTAATTTTATTTTATTTATATTCAGACCAACACAAGTAAAGTGGCAGCTGATGGTTGCCAGTTGCTACAGGAGAACCGGTAAGTTCTGTACCTTTTTTGTAATTGGTTGGAGATTTGTAACTTTTTTTGTGATTAGTTGGGATTGTTCAGCCTGGAGAAGAGAAGCCTGAGGAATATATGAAGGGGTCTTATAAGAAAGATGGGGATAGACATTTTATCAGAGCCTGTAGTGACAGGACGAGAGGCAACATTTAAACTGAAAGAGGGTAAGACTTACATTGGACATAAGGAACAAATATTGTACAGTGAGGGTGATGGGGCACTGGAACAGGTTGCCCAAAGAAACTGTGGATGCTCCATCATTGAAACATTCAAATTAAGGTTGGACAGGGCTTTGGTCTAGATGATCTTCAAAAATCCCTTCCAAGCCAAACCATTCTGTGATCCTATGATTCTATGATATTTTTAATTGATGTTTTGGGTTTTTTTTTCCTTTTGATCTTTTCTGCCTGATGTGAATACTGGTCCTAAAGTTTGTTTGGAAATTCAGTTATATATTATTTTGTTATGTAATAAAACATGACTTGTCTTTTAAGTCCAGGAAGTCTGCCTGTACTGGCTTATGCGTGAAACACTCCTTGTGCTGTTAAATAAGTAAAATAAAGAAGATAGTACAGCATAAATGATCTGATAGAAGGTTTTTTAAATGTAATTATACTACCATCTGTTCTAACATAAATAATTAGATTTTAAAGTTGCTTAATTTCCATTCCTTCTCAACAGCAGGTATAATTTTTCACTATTAAAATAGTACTTGCATTACACAAACAAAAGACAGTCTTAATGGGCTGTATTTTCTTACTGGGAATATAATATGCCAATAAGCAAAAGGGAAAGACTTCTATCTTTCTGGGTTTTTCATCACCTAAAATGCATTCAAGATGCTTGATGATGTAAATGATACTCTTCTTTCTTGCTTGTCCCATTTTGTCACTCTCCTTTATGCTTCTTCAGAACTTTGCAGAACAGACTTCCCTAATAAATAAATGCATTTTCTCACTCTGCTCAGTTATTTAATACATCAGTGAGGAAAAGGAACAGGACCTAAGGAAGTCAGTGAATTAACAGTCAGCACCACCCAAAACTACACAGATTAACTGTTTTCCCAGGAAAGAAACACAGTGGTTTTGGCTGCTTTTTAGATAGTTTATGATTCATTGGCAAAATTCCCAGCTTATTGTGTTAACACGTAGCAGGTCAGTTTGATCTCTACCTTGCACTAGGAAAATAAAAATAGTGATATCTCGACAAAGTGTTTTGTCAGATATTTTATGGATATGAGGTTTTAGATTCACAGAGTCTATCAGTCCTTTTTGTAATAATCAAGATGAGCCAAAATTGAAGGCAAAAGTCGTAAAGAATAGTTACTTCACTACCAGATCTGGGCAAAGGAGAGACACACAGTATTCTGATGGAAGGAGGGGTAATCGGAGCTCAACTGTTACACGTTTCTATTTGACCGATCCATACATTTGCAGCCTCAGATAAGCCCTGGTATGCTTGATACACCTTGTCTAGGAGATGTGTCATATAACAATGGGGTCCTAGAGACAGGTCAAAAAACGGCAAAAATCAGGAAACTCCTCTTTATTAATTTTGTTATTTACAGGATAATTTGAATGTTTTCAGATGTTCTTAATTTTTGCTATCAGTAATTAAAGAATTGTCAAATGTGGTCTTATATTATATCATGTACTCAAACTAAAAAGATGAAGGGAAGTTAAACTGTAATAATTTCTCATCAGATATTCCTTTTTACGTTTGGATATTTGGATAGGAGATGTTTGTTTTGTTTGCAGGTAACTACCAGAAGGCTCTTGAGAAATACAAAGTCATTCACAGAAAATTCCCAGAGAATGTTGAATGTAAGTTGTTTCATTGAGTGGTATAACTATCAAAGGAAACACTGTTACCTTGAATATGTGTGTTAGTAATTGTATGACATAAATATTTGTCATATAAAAATGTTTTAATTAACTAATATTTTTATTCATGCTGGTGCTGTGTGTTTTCTGTGGCAACACTAAACTGTGTTTTAAGGAATATTAGGGTAATGCTGAAGAAGAGGATGAAAATAAACTTTAGCTATCATGAATTGATTGAGTTCTTATACATACTTACTGAATTCTATAACTATGTTACTTGTGTGATCTTTCTTATGATAAAATGGAAGTATTTTTACTTCTAGTCCCTGCTAGTTGAAGCTCCTGCTGTAAGTTTCTAAGTATGAGAAAATCTTATTGTTGAGTTTTACCAAAGCCAGGCCTTCCAAAATAATGTAGAGGGTGAGATTTTGTTGTTGGGTTTTTAAGTATAGTTGGTCAACCAGTCTCTGGAAAATCTGTAGAGAATTTCAAACTAAACTACAGAAAACATAACTTTGAAGAGTAAGACATTTTGCAGAATCAATCACACCTGTACTCTAAGAGAAAAAGCCCTGTAGAAAACTGGGGTTGTCACTGGTTGTGAAAGCATCCTCATATCCCACACTGTGCCTCAACTAATTCTGAAATACGAGGTTGCCATGCTTTCAAATGCTGTGTGGGAAGAACACTCACTGTATTTTAAAATAAAATTTTATCATTCTGCTTCAACAAACGTACTGCTTTTTCTAAAGAGGAATCATGCAGCTCTGCTGTACAAGAGAATTTCAATACTATGACTCTTCAAAGTTATAAACAAAAAGTCATGTTCATATTGGTCACACACATTTCAGAGGCAGAAAGCATTTAGTGTAAACCTTTTAGGATGCTAATATTTTTCTGAATGTAGTTTCTACAAATTACAAAATGGAAGCAGAAGCTAGACCAGACTATTAACGGATTTCCAACTTTTCTGTTTGACACTGTATCACAGAAAATGTTGAATTATTTGCAAAATATCACCATTTGTATAGTGATACTGGACTAGAGTTACTTTGTATTCAGTTACTTGCATTATTTGCCATACTTTATGGCCTGTTCTGTTAGGATGCACTTGTAGTTTGACCTGCTTGTAAGCCTTCTTTTAACAATGTTTTACTTTTCAATTAGGCCTCCGATTTTTAGTCCGTCTCTGCACAGATATGGGGCTAAAAGAAGTCCAGGAATATATGACAAAGCTCAAGAAAGTGGAAAAATTAAAAGAAATAAGAGAGCAGGTGAGCTTTTTTCCTTCTGTGGTTATACAGTATCACTACATATATAAATGAAGCTAAAATAATGTTTATGATACTTCAAGATAAAAAGTGTATTGCAGATCAGCAGGAAAGCACCTGATAGGCAACACAAAGGATTTCCAGCCAGTAAGTCATCTTCATCAGGGGCCCAACTTAAGTGTCTCTGTACAAAGTCATGTAGCATGGGGAATAAACAAGAGAAGTTAGAGATGGGCACACGCCTGCAGGGCTACAATGTCATTGGTGTCACAGAGACAAAAAGCCAAGTGCAAGGTCCTGGACATGGGTCAGGGCGACCCCAAGCACAATTACAGGCTGGGCAGAGAATGGCTTGAGAGCAGCCTTGAAGAGAAGGACTTGGGGGTGCTGGTAGATGAGAAGCTCAGCGTGACCTGCCAGTGAGCACTTGCAGCCCAGAAAGCCAACCGTGTCCTGGGTTGCATCAAGAGAAGTGTGACCAGCAGGTTGAGGGAGGTGATTCTCCCCCTCTACTCCACTCTCGTGAGACCCCACCTGGAGTACTACGTCCGGCTCTGGAGTCCAGGAATAGCAAGAAAACAACGCACATGCGTGCACACATACACACATTCTCTCCGCTGAATAGAACACAAGTTATATCTCATACCTTTCACAGCCTGTAGCTTTTCCATGGAAATTTTTTTTCAGTTTAAAAATTGGCACTAACCTGAATAATTTATTTAATAGAATTATAGAATGGTTTGGGTTGTAAAGGATCATCTAGTTCCAACTCCCTGCCATGAGCAGGAATGCTCAAAGCCTCATTCAACCTGGTAAAACATGTCTTCCTAATATCTAATCTAAATCTACCCTCTTTCAGCTTAAAAGTGTTACCCTTCATCATATCACTACACACCCTGATAAAGAATGCCTCTCCATCTCTCCTGTAGGCCCCCTTGAAGTACTGCAAGGTTGCAATAAGGTCTCTCTGGAGCCTTCTCTTCTCTAGGCTGAACAACCTCAACTCTCTCAGCCTTTCTGCATAGGAGAGGTGCTCCAGCCCTCTGGTCAGTTTCATGGCCCTCCTCTAACAGGTCCATGTCTTTCCTATATTGGGGACACCAGATCTGGATGCAGTACTCCAGGCGGGGTCTCATGAGAACGGATTAGAGAGAAGAATAAGGTATCTGTGATGGCTCTTCTAATTAGTCAAAGATTTAAAGTAGATCTGCGTAAATATATTCCTGTAGCATGTTGCCCAGAAAAGAAAACAGGCTTTTAAATTCAAATAATCCTGATTCTATTGCAATTTAAACTAAAACAATTTTCTTTTAAACAGAGAAAACTGGAATGCACTAAGCTGAAATGGAATAAGCTAAGCAGGAATGCAATAAACTGAAAGAGGGCAGATTTAGATTAGATATTAGGAACACATCTTTCACTGTGAGGGTGGTGAGACACTGGAACAGGTTGCCCAGAGAAGCTGTGGATGCCCCATCCCTGGAGGTGTTCAAGGCCAGGCTGGATGAGGCTTTGAGTAACCTGGTCTAGTGGGAGGTGTCCCTGCCCATGGCAGGGGGGTTGAAACTAGATGATCCTTAAAATCCCTTCCAACCCAAACCATTCTGTGATTCTATACGTTAAAAAAAAAAAAAAAAAAAAAAAAAGAACCCAAAACAACACCCTCACCCCTTGCCCCAACCCCTCAAAGCCACCACCAACAATAGAAATAACCCAGGTTTCTAGTCAGCTCTGGTAACTTCATCCCTGCAGGTAGGTCTGTGCTTCCAGGTTGAGTAAGCTCAGTGAGTTTCTGAATGCAGAATTCTGCCACTGTGGTTCCCAGTAGATTCTCTTCAGAACCTCTGAAGCTTGATGGGTTGCTTTCTGCTCCTTCTTGCAGCTCTTTGTCATGGGAGATGCTTTCATCTCCCTCTTTTGGCTGTGTTGTCTGCCACACTCTGAAATCTCCCAAGTTCAGTGCCTCCCCAAGGAAAGCAACAACTTTTTCTACCCCCCAAGGAACACACTGACACAGTTTTCTTAAAAATCAACACCATTTTAGATGTAAAGGAAAAAAAGACTAAGAAAGATGTTATAAAATGCACTTCAATTTTTAGTGTGCTGCTGTCGTTTATTAGAAGTTGAGTGTCTTTCTGTGTCAGAATCTCAACATCAGTGCTGTCTTGCAAACAATAGCCCTGCAGTTACTTTTTGCTATTGTCATTACATCTGGGTTCCCATCCCCTGGTTTTGGGTTTGGGGAATTTTTTTTTTTTGCTTGGTTGGTTTGTGTGTGTGTGTTTTTTTTAGTCTTATGGCTACCATCTGGTTTTGGAAATTACTAGGTATTTTTGTCCTAAGAAATTATTCTGTCATCCATGGGCATATAGTCATAAACTGTACTTTCAGGTTCTAAAATTAGCAAATTTTAATATTTCACCACCTAAGTTTCCAATAGGAACACTGGTTTCAGTTAGCAATACCAGATACAGTTCAATTCCTGCTCCCAATTTCAGACTAACCCGTGATTTCTCGATTGCATCCAGTAAAGAGAAAATATATAAATGCTAGTGTTATACCTACATTTCAAAGTTTGCACACAGACTGTCTTCCTGTAGAGATCTATCAAAATTTGCTATTCTGGTGTTGTTTTTTCAGAATAAGTATATCCACATGGAGTTTATACCAAAATAAATAACCTGTAGTACTTATTTCGTTCAGTTCTCAAATATGGACAAGTTGTTAAATACTTCCAGCCAAGAATCTGGGAACATCTGTGGGGTTCATTCCCTGTAGAAATCTTTTCTCCCTGCCTCTTACAGCACTGGATTTTTACTGTAACATTCATATGTTTTTTTTCTTTTTTTTTTTTTCTTATTTCTGCATTAATCTTCCTTTTTCATGTTTCAGTTTAAAAAAGACAGGTAATAGTGTGAAAGTTCACACAACCTTCTTGGCACTGATGTATACACACACTACTATCTATTTCCGTTAAGTGCGCTTAATGACTGAAAACGAGGGACTGATTGGCTGTGGTGTGAAGCAGTGATGATAGGTGCAAACACTGTGGGGGGACTTACTGCCTTTACCTTCAGGCATCTACATCTGGACTAATCATCCTAAATTTCTTTTGCAGTCATGGGAGAGAAATAGGCATTTTTAGGGTGGAAATCATTGGACCTATTTTAAGTGTCTGCTTTTAGTATCGGATGGCTTACAAAGTACTCGCTTGAAACTGTACAGGAATTAGTCATATGCTTAAGCTGTAGTACTTCTATAATATTTCAGGAGTGAAGTCCTAGGATGTAAATGCCATGAGGGCACTATCATACAGGGACAACTTCCCTCTGGCAGACAGAAGCTGAGCTTCAACTGGCAGACTTTTGGAGAGTCTGAACATGCTTCCTGAAAGACCGATGTATGCTACTTCACTGGACTGTGAATAGGATTTAGACATATTTCAGACTTGAGGATTTCCCAAAATAAATAAAAAGTATGAGAAATTCTGATCCCAGACTGGATCATTCCAAGACCATTTCTGGTTTCACACTAGGCTCACTGCTTTCCTGTCTGACTCCTGTGAGTTTTGATTTAAGGGTTCTTCCTTTTTCTGTTGGCATGAACCTTGAAAGTTCTTTCACTTCTTCTGTGTCATTCCAACTTTACCAGATGCCATGATGTTTTTCTGGTGAAAAATGAAGGAAGAAGCTACGTGGTTAGGTAGTGTGTACGTGTTTTCTAATCAGATCCTGAATTCATATTTTGAAATAAGATGCAGAGGTTACTTTATTAAGAGCTGAGTGTTTTAAACACCAAGCTTTTGTACCTACTCATCAAAAAGTCCCTTATTGAGATGTACCTTCTTGTAACTGACAAGATATGTGCATGAGAAATTTGGTGGTTTGCCAGGAGAGGCCAAGTCTGCCATGTGATACAGGGGTATTGCTTTGATAAACTGTTGAAGTTTTCAAATATCACTAAAAAGAAAACACAGCTGGAAGATGTTTATGGTACTTTCCTCAGTGCAAAAGAGCTGACTTTTTAAACACAGCTTTTAAAGTATTTACCTTCACCTTTATCTTGCATTTAACACTCAACAGCAAATTAAATTTTGCTGTGAAGTACAGCGCTGTGCCAAGTATTCAAAATTTAAGATCTATGGGGTGAATAGTTCTTTTTATAGATTTCCCTATTTCCCCCCCTTGAATCTTTACAATAATAAAATGCTTGTGGGATTTACAAGACGTTAATAGGCAGAGGCTACTTTGAACTTGTGCAAGGAGGGCTCTGTTGCGTGTTTTTTCAGCTGTAATTTACAAAGGTACATCTGAACTATTTTTATGTATGTTCCTTGTATAAATTTTATCTGAAGAAAAATAATTTATTGAGATACTCTTTGAATTTCATAGAACTCTTGTTTTAGGTAAACATTGGATTTAACAGTGATTTTAGGGACAATTTTGTGCATTGGAAAACAAGGTTTATTAGCTAGAGTATAGTAAGCCTAGTTTAATGTTCTTCTACTGTTTATTAATAAGCTGAGTTTTCAGTAATTATCTCTAATGTACATTACTAAATGGGGTTTTTGTTCTGTTCTTTTCAAACCTTTTTCACTGTTCTGCAGCGCATTAAATCTGGCAGGGATGGCAGTGCACGTAGCCGCAGAGAAGAAAATGCTGGTGATGGTAAGTACTTAATGCCTCTGTTTAAATATCAAATTTGTCATGATCCTAAAAAAAATACTTTTTCTTAAAGTGTTTGTAAAACCTCCTTACATTTTGAAATGTACACAAATAGTAATATGCAAGTATTTCACAAATTTTGTTTCATACTTTTTGATTATCTCATTGCTGTATGAAACCTCAACTGGTATAGTAGCATGGATTTGGTCTAAAATTTGTGCTTTATATACAGATCTCGATGTATTCCTAAAGCTGAATTTCTGCTTGTTTTCAGTACTGTGGACTTGAACATTTTTATCTGATTAACTTTAGAATATTGACTGTAAAGAATCATTTATTGTAACAGAACACGTATAGATATGAAAAACATGAATTCATTGTATCTTTATTTAACATGGGGGAAAGAGAATTTTATGCCCACAACCTAGTCTGTTACATCAGGTGTTCATTAGAAGTTCAAGAGGCTATTTCATGTAACCAACTTAGTAATAAGGAGAAGATACCTGTACTATCTTTGAGCTCCTTTTTCCCCTTTTCCCAGTATAGCAGAGTTGAAGTACTATAGTCTTCCACAGAGGAAAGCTTGCTCTCTGACTACTAAGTCTCTTTGCTCGTACAGATTTACAATGCTGACTTTTATAAATGTAAAACTCTAAGCAATGTAAGTCTGGAAACTGGCCTGCTTTGTCTTTTCTGCACTAGGTAGTCTGCATATTGCAGAGCTAATGATTTTTCCCTCCCATTATTAAATCCATGAAATGTTAGTAATGTTAAACCTAACTGTTCCCTGCTGCTGCTCTAAGGAAACTAGCAGACTTCAGGCTACTTCAGCCACCTGGAAAAAAATCCATTTTGACCCAAATAGGAAATGGTTTCTTTGTATTCTGCATTTGGTTTATTCTCATATCGGTGGGTCTCATAAAAAGATAACCCCTATAAATTCTTGCCTCTCTTCCCCTCCTTTTACAGAGAAATAATTTATGGATTTTTTTAAATTGGGTAATTCTATTTCTCTACCTACATAGAAGATGCTTTACTACATTTATCCAATTCTGTAAGGTCATGGAAATTACTAGTGTAATCTTAAGATGACCTCTTACGTTTATGAAGACTGTTCTCCTAGGTTCTCTAAGGGTTAAGAATGAGTGGTGAATGCTTCAGAGAGATCTCATTCCTTTTTTCAGCTCAGGAGTTTCACTCGAGAAGCTTTTAAATCATTTCTTGATATGTAGAAAAAACACCACCTAGGATTGAATTTTACCTCTTCTGGGCCCCAGACCAAAGTAATTCGTGGGGTGAAATTCCTTATTTTGGTAACAGAGAGGGATGGAAATGTTTCTGGACTCTTCTTTGTTACATAAGCTCTATGATCAGGTAGCCAGCTAGAGTTGCCAGCAAAACAGCAGCATGAGACGGCACGGAGATGTGTTTTCTCTCATGAAGTGGAGATCCACTTTTGCGTATAGTGAATAGAAATGAAGAGCAGCATTGGAAGCAGGCAAGGGTATTTACAGCTGTGCAAAACATTGCGTCAGTCATACAGCGAAATGGCACAAAGGGTCTCTTTTCTTACAGCTGTATTTTGTAATTATTCTTAACTTCATTTGTGAAAAAAAGCGGCATTTTATCAGGAGAGATTGAGTCAGTAATTTAGCAAAAGAGGATATAAGTAACAACCAAGTTGGAAAGATGCTAAGACAGCATCTTTCTAATGCTAAGATGCTTTTGACAACTACCAGTTTGTCAATACTTCTTTTAAAGACAGAAATATCTATGAAAAGTTGAATTAAAAAAAAAAAAGAGCAAATCCCTTCCTCTCCACTGTAAAGGTGAACACATGATGAACTTTGAAAGCTCTGGTAATTCCAAGGCATTACTCTTTCCCCCCATAACCACAGTAATGGGGGAAGAGCAAATGCGGACATAAAGAGGATGAGAGGGTAAGCAGGGTCAGAATTGACCTAGAATTTATCCCGTCGATAATTCTTAGATTGTTGCTCAAGATATTATGTTAAATTCATGAAAGAATGGAAAAAAAACAGAGTTTGGGAAGAGATCTGTGTGAGAGCATGTTTGAGAAGTCTCCATTATACAAATTCAGTGCCAAAGATCCAACCTTTCTGGAAATGACTCAGCAAACAAGCAGAGGCACAAAGAAGGTCCTGTATTGCACCAGGAGTCACCTTTCTGCTGGGATTCCTAATTAAAAGTTGTGGTGAGATGTGCTGCTTACATATATTTTTAGAAAGAGTAAAAGGCATTACACATTTTTTCACTAGTAGCGTTGACTCTGGGGAACCTTATCAGTGAAGAAGCTGCACACTGACAGCAACAGATGTTAACTACAGTGTAGTCCTTAACTGCCTTTAACTGAGGATGACTGAGAGAAACCTGAAGACCAAACGTTATTTTATCCAGTGTTTGGCATTATTTACCTGGGTTATGAGTCGTTATTTTGCAGTGTAAGAAATTTCTGTACGTGGCCTCTGTGAAAACACATATGAAATATAAACATGGGTTATTTTATGTCAATCATAGTACACTTTTGATAAATTAGTGGCATCAAAATAAAAAAACACATTTGTATACATTTTAAGATTAATCTTTTCCAGTGATGTTGCCAAGATGAAAAGGGATCATTTTCCTACACTGTATAAGGATTTGCCATTATTACTGAACCCAGCGAAGCATGCAGTCCTCCTTAGTTTAGCTAAATGAAAGTATTTAGTAGCTAAATGAAGTGTGTATGCATTCCAAATATTTTAGGTATGATGCATGTTTTATTCCTTTCCTCTTACCATCTCACTGTCCCAATACTTGCTGGCATTCCTAACAGATTTTTTTTTTCAAGTATTTTGTCCCTATATAGTTGTTTATATTAGAAGTATTAATAATTCAGGCCTTCTTGTTTTAGGAAATATGATCTAAAATTGCTTTTAAAAAGGAAACTAAGAGGAAAGAGAACTGTCAGGAGGGTTTGTACTTAATAGGACACCTACTACTTTGACAATATAAATTAAAACAGAAGGTGCATGAGATAATTTGAAGAATATGATTAGTGTATGCATGAATGGTAGACAGAGTAGAAAAAGGGAGACCAAGAAAACTGACATCTATATCAGTGTTGGTTGAAGTCTGCTCTTGTCTTTTGAGAATGTGTTCAATCTAAACTGCCTACCCAAAATTCATTTGTTCACTCTTTCTATAAAATGTGAAATTTTCTTCTCCCTACAAATGAGATTTATTATTTTCAATCTTTTTGATTCATGTTGGAAGCAGATAACATTGGTACACTCCATTAAAATTATTCTTTTACATTTAAAAAAAGAGAAAGAAAACAAAACAAAATGCTGAAGGGAGCTAACACTACATCTGAGTTTAGGCAGTTTTCAAAGATTTCCTCTCCAATAATCTTTTCTTCCTTTCATGCTCACTTGTGTGTGTGTTTTGCAGGGATGTGATAGTAACATCCAGAATTTGGAAGTTACGACACTTTGGTTTTTACTACCCTAAGAGATTTTTACTGTTCAGTAGCATAAGGCCTTTCATATGACTTTAAGGAATACATTACCATAGCAGTGTTTACTTGGTCTCTGCATTTTCCCTGCTCTCTGAATGGAGAGTTCTGTACTGGATGAGAGGGGAGTTCTGTACTGGATGAGAGGGGAGTTCTGTACTGGATGAGAGGAGCCATGCAGTCTCGGACGGGAGCCCAAAGAAGCAGTGTTGAATTCAGAAGATGAAAGGCTGAGCATTTTGCATTCTCCTAAACCGTCCAGACGAATTTGGGAAGGAAACCACATTAAAATAATGTAGGAGTCTTCTTTCTTTTTCATTTCACCTGTGATGATGTCAGTGGAGAAGTGGGTTTGTCCATCCCAGACAAACATCCCAGAATCAAACGCCCTTTACCAGCCCATAGGCATCTCCTCAGATAATATGGAAGCACATTATAGATGTTATATAGAGTCCTTTAAAAAATAAGAGCATGGATTGTTGAAGTGATATACACAAAGGTATCTTGCTAAGGAGGAAGTACAGAAACACAAAGATTTAGAATCTTTTTTGTTAGATATCACTGTGTAAAATAGAATTATTCCAAAATAGGGTGAATTTTGCAGAATGTTGTTTTACTGATTATTCTGCCATATAAAATTAACCTTTTTTAAAAAATAAGTTTTATACTTTGATTTTTTTTAAATTGTATGTGGAGGAATTAGTTCAAATTAGTCTTTATATGGAAGTTGAAGAAATGTGAATGAACAGAACATATTATAGTTATAAATACAATAATTTAATTAAATATCCTAAATATAACATTAAGGGCATGACTTTTAAACAGATGAGAGGAAGGAATGCACTGTAACAGATATCAGCATGTATATTATTTATGTCTTTATGTGCATAGTTCCCAGTTAATGCTATTGCACACAGACTGAGAGGAAGATAATGTCAGCATGATAATCAAAGTCTCAAGTATAATTATTTTACAGAGTAAATATATTTACAAATCGGATTTTGAAAATATATCGACCAGCTCTGCTTAAGCAGTTCCTGTTGCTTTTTCAACTGAAATCTGGAGCCATGTTCCTGCAGTCAGTTTATGTGGGTGTGTCCACATTGTCAACCCAGAGTCAGTACACTGGGACTAGCTTCCACAGGAGCTACAGTAATAACATACCTTTTAAATAAAGGTACAATAAATAAATGAATAATGAGCATGTATTAATTGCAGTGAAGGTTTTCTTGGCTACAGAGAGCAATTTAGTTCAGCACTGGTCTTCCATTATTCAAAAACTTGATTTAATTAGGAGCATGTGTTTGTGCAGTTACTAGAGTAATGCAGATAAAATTCATTTGCAGTTTGAGAAATGTCTACCTGTAGTCCTTTGATTGCAAGTGCAATCAGACAGATGTTAACACTCAAAGGTGTAGAAAAAAACTATACGGAAAAGCCTTTCAACCAGAGTGTTTATTATTATCTTTTTTCACAATGTTGCCTTCATTTTTTTTTCTGTGTATTGCTTTAAAGAAAGTTCATTTCATTCCCATAATCCAAAAGCTGGAATGGATATAAAATCTTTGGGCAAATTATATATGTATGCTGAATAAAAACATATAGATTCTTTATTTGCAAATAAAGCTACAAAAAATAATTTCAAGACAAGATTTAAACTTCTGGCAGATCATGTTACATGGTCAGCAGTTTTTAATAGCTGCCGTATTGGTAGCCAAATCCTGTATCCCATGGCAGATGGTCAAGAAAAGTCTTACCCCAAATGACTCAACAACTAGGACATTCCTCCTGAAAGATGGAGCTGCGGGTTTGAACTCTCTCAGGTGAAGGAAGGCATTGAAGCCAGATCTCTCACTTCCTGACCTGCTGCCTGGTATCTCCATGTAAGGTAGATGGTGTCAACCACCTCTTATTCTCTTCCAGATGTACTTTAAAATGAAAGACACTCCTCTTCCACATTGTTAGGTCTGCTCAGAGCATGGCGCAATCCATGGAGAGTTGATGTGGTTTTGCATATTAGCTTAATTTAAACTAACTGTGGGTTGCTATGAGAAGAGATGTTAATCTTCACTCTTGCTGTAGATATAATGGTCATATAGAGGTAAGGTGAGCTGCATTACTTTGCTGATCCACTTGAGAAAAAGTTTTCATTATGTTAGTTTTAAACGTTATCAGTAACTTGCTCCAGCACAGCCTGCTACAGGGTGTGGAGGAGGATGCGATGCGGGGCAGAAGGACAGCATTGCTCCCTTTCTGTGGTGAGGTGGGGCTAGATGGGTAAGTTCGGAGTAAATGAAAAGTGGAACTCCTTACCTCACGATGTTGCGGATGTAAAAATTTCAGAGGCTTGAGGGAAGACTGAACAAGTTCTTTGACAATAAATCAATCAATCTATTATTGATTATGAAGAGCCACCCCCTTCTCCCAAACACATGCTTCATTTTCAAATTGTTGGAGGCTAGGAAATTATTCTTGGAGAGCTACTGTATATGCTTGTTCTACTTATTATGCCCTTCTCTAAGCATTTGTATGGACAATAAGCCAGTTTAGATAGATCTTTAATCTAACCTGGTAAGGTGTCCATGTGCTCTTACTGCTTAAGTGTTAAGAGGTCACTGTGCCCATAGATGCTTCCTCTTCATAGTTTTTTCCAGGGTGCGTTTAGTCAAGGTGGGATGTGCTGAACAAGTAATTTACTGCTTCTGGAAAGAACAGTCCAGCCCCACTCAGCACTTCTTTTCTTTCTCATTCCTGGTCATATGTTCTTGCTGCTTCCCTTGCCCTACTTTTAGCAGTAGTTGGTTCAGTTCATTAAACGCAGTAAATATGTGTTTGGGCAGCTGAATCAAGCCTGAAGCCTAAAAAGCTACATCTCTCTGAACAGCTACATTTGCTTACTGTAACAGCGCTCACAATTCTATTTGACTTGTAAACAGAAAGGGGAGCTTAGGCACCAAGGTTGCATGCTGAACGTGCTGCAGGCACCTTGCTACTCAGAATAGCCATTTTGGGCAACTCAATTGTAACAGTAAGTGCTTAAGGAACTTCAGAGCTATGAGGGGACGGGACACACACACACAGTTGGTAAGGTTTAGATACTTCACGTGTTGGACATCCACTAGATGGGGAGAGAAAAGGGAGGGGAAATTGGCTTTAAGTTTTGGACTTAGTGCTTCATTCCCTTCTTGGATGTAGCCCCAATAAAACTTAAGGGTCCTAGAATGTCCAGGAAAGCTTATGCTTTCAATTGTTTGTTTTAGGACAGTAAGCTGTACAGTTAATTTGCGGGTATTATATATATCCCAGACATTTTGGTTTGTCTACCATCCTTTTTTTCTTCTTTAATATAAAATTTTTCACTTTGCTCTGGTATTATCACTAAAAGTTGTGTTTTCCTCCTTCACAGTTGAAAACATTTGATATCTTCCTCTTTTTTTTTCATTACACCCAGTTCTTCCTTTCTGGAACCAACCAGTTAAACCTACAGAGTTTCTTTGACCCGTTCAGTCTTCCCCTAGTAGAGTTTCTGCTGTATTGTTCCTGTCTTTGCATTTCCTTACTGCTTCTTTCAACTTTTCATTATTTTGTAAACTATTTGTTTTCAATTGCAAAAGACTCTGTGCCTACTTCTATCCTACTCTTTCTCTCCCTGTTAAACATTTCATATTCTCCTCTAACCTGTCCTCAACATATTTTCAACCACACCATCTTTGCAGCTCAGTACTCACCTCCTTTTTGAGCAGGCCTGTCCAGTGCCCACTGAAATCAAGAAACAACCATTTGGTAATTTCACAGCCCTTTGGTTGAGCACTCCCAGTCAAGCCCATTGATTTCTTTCAGTTTCTTCAAATCCTTTGTTAAGGATTCACTTCTTCCATGGAACTTGTCAATGTGTATTAATACAAGGGAGGTTGATGATGTACAATAAAATAGATTTTCCTTCCTTTGAAGTTTCAACAGTAATCTGTGCCCTAATCTGTGTTTTATAAACATGTTAAATGTTTGACATGTGACTGTGCTCTTTCTTGGAGCAGAAACATTGTCTTCTAATTCAGGGCTGAGTAAACTGAAGTCTGCAGTAGTATTTATAGAGCAGTAACTGTTTATCATATTTGTGAAAGATTTTTTGTTAAATAGTAACAATATTTATAAAAATAACACTTATAGTAAATAAGACAATGTGTCGCCAAGTCCACACTTTGTAATTGTTTGCTGAATTAAATTGATTTTTCCTCCTTACTGATGGAGGACTTTTAACAGCAGCATTGTTTTGTGTTGTAAGTGAGCGTGTTTGTATTTGGCGGCATGGCATGTCCTGCCTTATAAATACACCAGGCCAAACATGAAACATTTTCTCCTAGGAGAAAAAAAATGTATAAAAATCTGTTGTAGCGGATGAGATTGAAAACTTGCCATGAATGTGTAAAAGAGATTCAGAGGTGAACAGAATATTTTAAGTGTCTGGAATACTGCTGTGGCAAGAGAATGTTAATCTGACATTGTCTGGGCACGAGGCAGCCCTTGGAGCCGACACATTCCTTGGGGCCCCGCTGCAAACTGAGCTGCCAGCACAGTGTTTACAGCAAGATGTAGGGCCAGGATGGCCTGTATACATGAACTGTGCCTGCCTGGCATGCAGACAGCACACGCCAAATATACTCTTCTAATTAAAAGCAAAGTTAGTGTTGCATTTAACCTTGACAGTATTGAACAGGTGGATCATACTAATATATTGGTAAGCACACAGACATATGAAATGTCCATATACATTGTGACAGTGTTTATATTTATCATGCTTATTTTAACTGTAAAATGTATCTGTAATTTATAAGCAACTGAAATGTCAGCGTTTGAAGCAGAAATATTTTAATGTGTTTACTCCAAAGTAAATAAGGCAGTACGTATTAAAAAAAAAAAAAACGCACATGTGTGGACACAGTGTCCATTGTGTTTTAATGACCACTCTTACAAGTGAGTACTGTATCCATCATGAAAAGATGGTTTCATCCAAATCTTCTTTGACAGATAGTAGCTGAATTTATGTTGTTCTTTTATCGTAATTTCACAGAACATAGCAGCATGTTATTTGTCTTCAACTTTTTTTTTCCCCCACAGATAGTGGTGGTACCAAAGGGGAAAGACTGAGTGCCAAACTAAAAACTTTGCCTGGACCAAGTGAACCCTATGAAAGCAGCAGTAAAGAAATAGGCAAGTGGGAATTTTATACCTTCTTATTTTCCTGGCCCTCAAAGAGAAAGGAGATGGGGAAAAAAAAAGTTAGTGGGAGAACATGTATTATTAGATAATTAGGAAAACATTTTCCCCATTAAATAAATGTGAAGAATGGCTTTAGCTTCGTTGTTCAGAGCCCACTATAGAGTAATTGTAAATATTAAGAAATGTGGCCCATGTAAATATTTATTACTTCAGATATCTGTCTGCTACATCCTTTAGTCAGTTCTGGTTGTTCTGCAGTCATAAGTTCTTTGCTAAGACTGAATTTTCAAGGGGGTTTAAAATCCTAAATTCAAGTGGAATGTGGTACTTCCTGAAATGCCTTTCCTTTAACCAGCTCATCAGTCTTCCTGTTCCATGCACTTTGCCGAATCCTTTTTCTCACTTAATGACTGTAATAAAATAAAGAGAAATTTTATTTTAAAAAAAAGAAGGGAGAAAAAGCATTCTATCATTAGTACTCGGGTACTTTGCTCTTGTGCCAAGCCTCGCTTCTCGAATGTGATATCTTTTTCTCCTTCAGTGTTCACATGGTTCTTCTGGTCTGCATTTCAAAGACACCTTACAGATGTGTAATGCTAAAACCCACTCTTCTGTTTGATTATATATGTCTGAAACAAAACTAAAATTACTTGCAGGTAACTGTTTCAAATGTATTTATTTAAACCCTAGATGCCTCCTACATAGATCCACTTGGCCCACAAGCAGAAAGACCAAAAACTGCAGCAAGAAAAAGAACTGAGGAAGATGACTTTGCTGATGAAGAACTAGGAGAGGATTTGCTTCCAGAATAGCATATGATCCACTCATAACTTTTTCTGCTTTTAAAAGTTTTAGCAGAAAAACATTCAGCCATTATGATTTTTGTTGTGAACTTTGATAAAATATTTGTGAAATATTTTAGATATATAGCATCTTGCATTAAAAACGTGGATTTGAAGTTGCAGTGTCTTTTATAATTGATTTTTTTTTTAAATTATGCTCAGGTTATTTTACTTATGCATAAAAACTACACAGGTATTCAGAGTCATTGCAAACTATATCAAGTGCATAAAACTTTTGCTTTCAGAGATCCGTTCGATGATAACAGGAAACACTCTCAAATTTCACCTTTAAGTGCAAAATACCTCAAAGCAACATTAAAAGGTTGGAAGTACCATACCCCTCATCCAAAGCCAGAACTTACTTAAGGCCTATGAATTTTCTGAAACTGTTGGATACGACCTTAATCATCTTTAAAGCCCCAATTCAGCAAAGCACTTAATACTGATACTGAAGAAAGCATCTTAATTTTAGTCTATGCTTAGCTGATGTGGGGCCATTTTGCAGTCTCTTCCTCGATGGGAGTGTTCAACGCCAGGCTGGATGAGGCTTTGAGCAACCTGGTCTACTGGAAGGTGTCCCTGCCCATGGCAGGGGGGTTGGAACTCGATGATCTCTAAGGTGTCTTCCAACCCAAACCGTTCTATGATTCTATGACTATCTCCTAGGCACTTTTGCAGTTACAAAAATGAGGTTTTTTTTTATTTCAAATGTTCAGAGTGGGCAGGATTTCAATCTAGTTTGTTCAGAATTGCTAATTAGATTTCAGCTTTTGAATCTCATGTTGGGGATTGTGGCACTAACTACACAGAGGTAGCCTGCTATAGCCTAGGTTGAGTATGTGCAAAGATGCTGGTTACAGAAATCATAGTTTTGCTTATGAGCTGAACAAGTTTGATCTGAAGTAATTGAGACTTGTTAAATAGGAGTATGGGATTCCTGATCACTTTTCAGAGATAAAAATATTAGTCAGATGTTCAGAATTTCCTAACAAATTATTGCAAAACTAATATACTGGGGTGGCAGGGACATGTTTTTAAAACACTGGTGTGAGTTTGGTTTAATAGTTAGACTAAAGCTGTTAGACTTTGAAATGCAAAGATTCAATCTTCTGAAATTTTCAATGCTTATTCTCAGTGTTGGTGCTTATACTGTTTCCTGACTAGAGGCACTGGAAAATTCATATCTTCATGAAATGTTCTTTTCAGGTTTTGAAAACATCTGCCTGGCCTTATAAGATGTTTCCGCAAGTGGTCAGAAATAATTCTTTAATGGCATAGTTGTAGGAATGTGATCTGGTGGGGTTTATGGTACAGTTAATGAACTGCTTTATATGTAACGTGTTCCCATGATACTGGTGCAGCACGCAGTCTAGGACTGCACCAGCTTCCACCTGGTGGTACAAGCAGAGCATGTTCAGCATGGTCTATGGCACATCCCAAGGAGCTCGCCAGGGAGGAAAGACATGGTAAGCTCTGGGGCCTGTCCCTTCTAGAGGATGGAAAAGAGTGTGAGAAGGAAGTAGATGCCACCTGTCTTATTTCTGCAAGTCTTTCCTGTGCTGCAGTTCTCTCTTAGCAGTGGGACAGAAAGGGAAGAAAGAGACCTCATCTGCTGCAGGTAGGGACAGAAAGGGGAAAGATGGATGGCTTATGTGGATTCCACGCTGCAACGCTAACATGCCAAGCCAGAGCAGTCTTTGGCTTTTGGCTTTTTGACTCAGTTCATCTCAGCTGAGGAGACCTTCCATGTCTTTCAGAATGAGAAATACAGAAATGTGTTGCCTCTTTTGTCTCTGGTGAATCCCCAGTTTCACTTCAGGCTTCACCATTTGACTTTTTTCCACTCCTTGGCAGTAGCCCAAGGACAGTGCACGCCTGTGAATACAGAGCCTGTGTAGTGTTGTCAGCTGGGTGTATTCTGGGTCCGTTGTAGAGCCGGCAAGAACCGGCTGTCTCTGGCACTGGGCAGCCCTGACCAGCTTCACCAAGGCTACCCCTGCAGCCCCACCACTGCCAAAACCTTGGCACTGACACCCAGTATAACAGTGTATGTTTTTAGTATTTTCAATTAAATGTCAGTCAGAAAGACAAAGGAGAGGAGATGGAAAGGCAATTGAGCTGAACAATTCTCGGAGAAGGGCTCAGGCAGATGACTTAACCTTACGGTCACACTTGAGACCCAGCTTTCTCTTGCCTGTTCTTCAGTGCTGCTGTATCTATTGCTCTGGCCATGGGATGACGTATTCCTGGATATCGTGGTAGTTCTTTTCTGTCTGGCTTACAGCTTGGAAGACCTGGACCTCCAGGATGCAATGTGCCAGGCAGGAGGGAGCATTTTCAGCTACAAACTGCAGTGGAGTGAGGTACCTCACAGTGGGAGAACATATTTGGGACCATGATAGGGAGTGTGGAGAAACCTGTGAAACAGTGCAAAGGAGAAGACAAGATATTGTCATCATCTTCTAAAACAAAACCATTTGCATAGGGCATGTAATCAAACCTTGCAATCACACAGACTTGTCCATGATAAGGTGGTATGAGTTACTAACAATTTGGGATATGGTTCACAGGCACTCTTAGGCTGTAGGAACACTCCTATGCCCATCGGAGAGATTTTGATCAGCAGCAGTTTCTTGGTTTAGTTTGTCCAGATGCCTAGCTGTAGGTTATGTAAAATTCCGTGTTCTACAAAACAGAATTGCACTTTTGTTCCACTCCTGCACAAACGCCCAGGAGCTTCTGGGATGTTGTTTCCTGTAGCATGAGGATCTGATTATGTAATGCTCTGGGTTATGATATATTGGCATGTTATTTTGCAAGCACAGTTGAGCTTGTTCTGAACTGACAGAAAGGCATGTGATCCAGCTCCAACACTGGAATAATTAATTAGTCCTGCTCACAGCTAAAATTATTTCGCCCAGGTTCGACTCCTTCAAAACCATAATAACTACAGCTACAGCTCTTCTAGAACTGCGATGGTGCCAGGGCAGACCCAGAGCAGAGCAGCTGATGTGTAACCATCTGTACTGTAACACCAGTAGCACACTCCTGGGTACAGTTTTGGCCCATGGCTATGAGCAGTCTCCCAGACAATTCCCTGGCGTGACCCAAAGGCCAGCCTGGGCCAGGAACCCTTCTTCATGAGCAGCTGAGGTGCAACCTCCTCATTCTGCGAAGTGAGACATTCTGCGGAGGGAACACGAGATGTGACATCCCACCTGGACTCAAGGCTGGAGAGTGACCCCTGATGGAGACTGGAACCTGTTCAGGAGAAAGAAGCTGTGTGTGCTTCCAAAGTGCTGTGTCAGCATGTTGCTGGAAGGCCTCAAGCTGTTGCTGCAGTAGGCTCTCTGGTCATGGCCCTGTGAGTCACTGTCGTTTTACAAAACCTACAGAAATGCAGTTTGCTTGGATAAAACTGTAAAGTAATCACAGCAAGTCTATCCCCTGAAACAGATGTTTGCTTTCTTGATTGTCTCTAGAGTCTTCTATGTGAATTGCTGCTTCAGCAGTGAAAGGGAAAAAAAATCCTTTGAGACAGCCTCTCAGAGCATAGGCTGTGAACACTCTGCATGGTTACCCTTGTGGTATCTCGGCAGCATGAACAGCCAAATAGAAATGATTACCTGTGTAGTATTTTCTTTATTTGTTTCTAAATAAGCCTAACTCCACCACATTGAAGCATTGTTATTCACATATTTCATGTTTCACCCCGAATATCCTTCACTACAAACTGCATAACTCATTACTTTTAAAACAAATTTATTCTAGAGTAACATGGGAAATTAATACTGTACCAAAAAAGGATAAACAGTTCTGCGAACTGAAGGGTTCTCTTCTTGGTTCCTTTGCAAGTATAGTATTGTACTGTAAGAAATTAGTCTAATTTTCTAAGCTTTGATTATTCTTGATTTCAAAGGCATGGATGCTCAGCTTTTCAGTAGAAAACCTCTGGTTGACCTGTTTGCTCCTCAGTTTCCACCTTTGCAAAATGAAGGCTGTTAAGGATTCTCCACTTTGCAAGAATTCAGTTTTGCAAAGCTAAATTGCCTAACAACTGTAAAATATGCTGAGATCCTGCTGCAGAAGATGCTATGACATGGAAGCTGTGAAGCAGTATTGTAATGCTCACAAATGCAGGGAAGAGGGAGTGGGAACAGGATCAGCATTGTGGGTGACAGGTTATCTGCAAACAGAATGTGAGGGAGAAGGACATCTTTGGAGAGTAATGTAATTCTCTGTCTGAAGATTTATACCTGCTGGTGATGCCAGCTCAATGTTTATTCCATACAACAATATGAATTGTTCAACTCGAAACTCTATATGATGATTTTAAAAATATTTTTCACGTAATTATTTCAGATAGAGGTGTGATATCATTAATGTACATGTTGCTGTGGCAGGATGGGATGTGCATTTTCAGTATGCCAGGTTAGGGCAATTGTATCATTGCTGTGACAAGCACGTTACTGTGGCTTCTTGCAACAACGTACGTTATTTATGTGTAAACCGTAGTATTTGGAACTGTATGTCACACCAGAGCTGCTATGGAAGACAACAATCCCAACCAAGAGAAAGTCCCAACAAGGTTGCTGGTTGGTGATTAATGTGTCTGGGAAGGGTGACATTCTTACATCTGCTGGCAGGTTTTCATGATCATTCTGATGGTTCTGAAACACCTTTCCAAATTATCTTAATGGTCTGATGATAAAGTATTTTTTCTTCTGCTATGACATATTTTTTCTCCAGCTGTTAGTAACAATGTAAGACTGAAGATAGAAACCCTGCACTGTTTGTGTACATTTCAGTGTTTAACATTGCATGAAACATTCTCTACAATGGAATTGTGCAGAAAATGTTTTTTCTTACTATTATGAACTCACCAAAAATGTCTGCCATATTCTTGAACAGCTCAGGTTTCTTTTCAACATCCTGACTTTCTCAGAGCAGGGATTTGTGGAATTGAACTTATTAACTATCTGGCACTGATCTCTATGGTGATAATCTCAGGAGAGAGGCAGCTGCCATTCCCAAGTATAAATGCTGTGTGACAACCCCTAGAAAAAACATTTAGGGCATTATGTAAAAGTGAAAGAAATACTTTTTCCATTAGTCAGTAGATTTCCTTCTGTCTGTCCTGTCAGTGGCAAGTTTCTCTTCTCCTTCCTTTCAAACTTTTCCTGCTTGTTTTGGTTAAAAAGGGATAATGTAAGGTGAATAAGGGAGGATAAGAGAAGTGGTAAGGCACAGCATGAAGCTCACCAGAATCCAACAAAAGAGAACAGGAAGATTGGATCATATTAGAATGCATAGATTAAATTATTGCATAGAAGGAGGTAAAGTGTTATCTTCATTTGTAATTCTGGGCCAAGAAAGTAGAAAGTTTACAACAATGTATTGCTGAAATACTAAAGGGCAACACTGTAAGTCTGGGAGACTACCACGAAGAACACTTATGAATCATAAAAAGTAGCTGTCATTTTTTGCCAGCAAGTACAAAAGTGCCTACAACGTATTAGAAAACAAAGTCCAGGAATCTTCTAAGGATGTAGAAATTTGTAATAAAAATGCTTATATCAGTATGAATGGTAAGGAAGTGCGAACACACGGGTGCAAAATACCAGCAGGAGGAGGGCTATGAAAACGGTGTGTGTTGCTGACATCTGCAGTAGCAGGTCATCAAGCTCCTAGCACACACATTTACCTTCTGTTTCTCAGGACAACCAGATTTGTAGCAGAGACATTGACTAACTCCTGATGACTCACAGGGGTGCGACAGGATTGAGAAATTAATTGGCGCCAGCTCCTGATGGGTACAATGAGACGCATCCAAAACCAGCAGCCTCTTAAGAAGACCCCAGTAGGTGCAGGGAACAGGCTTGAAAAACTGGTGCCCCGTGTCCTCCATGTCATTGCAAGCAACCCTGGACAGACTCCCTGGATATAGGTGTCGGTGTCTGACTTGCTTGGTGGCAGGATGCTACACACATATTGGTGCTTATACGTATATAAGTGTGAGTGTTAGGGGCTGAAATCAGTTGTGTTTTAACATTAATTAGTATTGCCTTCCTATGAGATACCAGATAGAGCTATGTTGTTGCTACAGTGCTGCAATATGTCTTTCTGCCGTCATTATGTTGTCAGGATATACTAAAAGACAGGAATCTGCAATAAGCGATTCAGCATCCATTCACATAATTATAACCTGTGAGATTAAATGCTCTATTTAGCAAAATACAGGGTCACCTCTACAGGTCACGTACACAAGAAACCCAGCATTTCTAGGAGTGGGTCTGTCTCGTTCTGACCCAGTTCTGAAACAGTTCAGTTGATCACAACCACCAGAGCACAGAATCAAGTCTCATGGTATCCATCAGCAACACATTGTTTACAACCAAATTTAGAAGCCTAAATATAGGAATAAATTTAAAATGCTTAAGCATATTTATTATGTAGAGCTGTATCTCAGACTCCCCAAGACATCCACATAGAGCCGCCATGTATGACACGGGATCTACGGCAGGTCCCTGAAGTGGCCTCTGGGGATCAGACCAGACACCCCAGGGTATCTGAAATGCACTTGAGACCCAACTTTAAGCAGCTGAATTACTCTGTGCAGAGCGCTCAGTTCCTAACAGATAAATATCCAGTGGCATTTGGGAGGTCGTCGATTGTCTGAGACCCTCCCAGGAGAGCTGACCAGCATGGTGGTGTGTTCACACCAGCCCTGCCCTGTCCTGGCGTAGCAGCTACAGGCCAAGCAAAGCTCCTCACACTACTCACAGTCACACTGCGGAGTCTGTTACCAGATGACTGGAGCCTGCTCTGTACAGCCAGGTGTGAGGTAGCTATCCATCGATGGAGCCAGTAAACTTCTGGGCATTACAATTAAGCATTTAGCTCAAGTTGAGATGCCCTAGTGAATCCCACACGGCTGGGAGCAAAGAGTCATGTCCCTTGGCCAGGGGGATCAGGCAGGACGCAGTCTCTGGGCTCCATATGGACTTTGCCAGTGGGTCAGCTGTTGTCAAGGGCACGGGTGGGATATTCTGTGCTCTGTCAGTAGGAATTTTCATCTGAGGCCATCGAAGGAAAACATCACTGTCTTGTCTGTTTTCTCTTAGAAAACAGCCATGAGCTGTGGAATTCCCTGTAGATTCACATAAAGGTGCATATGGCTGCTATTCTGAATATATTGATTGAAATGTTATCATACATTGCGTCAAATCCAGGACAGACTTTTTATTACTAAAGATTTTTTTTCCAATATTTCATTATATAGATATCTTAAACCCCCTCAAATTCTGATAAAATGTTGTGGCTTTAAGCCTGCCTGGAAGTTATGAGTAAGGACTTTGGCCATACTCCTGTTCTGGGTTAAGTGACGGTGGCCCGTCCACCACTCGTCAAATCCGATCATGAATGTCACACACGCGCCAGGATACATCCACACCCACGAGCTGGTTCCAACCCAGTGCCGCCATCGCTAAGACAAGAGGCTTAGCCGCGACCGGGACAGATGTTACCGCACAGCTTAGGGGCTTGAAAGGATCGCATAGTCAAGCCAATCTTATGCAGAATGATCCCGACGTGGCAAAAGCTGGGACAGTTACACATCACATAGGAACGCTACAAACCCGAAGGTCTACACACCCTCCCGATAACGTGCTCCCATCCCAGAGCGGACGCCCGTGCCACCCCCCGTGTACAGGCGAAGCGCACCACGATGATCGTGAGATTCTTCCGGGCCCGTGACATCCTGAACGCCCGCTTTAGGTGAGTCCAATCCCCCCAGGGACGCTTACGCACGCGCAGGATAAGAACTGGGGGCTACTCACTCACCCTCCCTCCTCCTGGGGATGGGAGAGAGAATTAAAGGGGTAAAGGGAAAAGTGACTCGTGGGTTGAGATAAGAACAATTTAAGAACTAAACTACAATAATATTGAAAATAATGATAATAATAATGGTAATACATACAGAAATACACAAATGAGTGATACACAGTGAAACTGCTCACCGCCCAATGACCAAAGCTAAGCCCGTTCCCAGCTAACAACCCTGCAGCAGAGAGACTCCTGAAACTGCAATCCCAGAAAAGAGAGAAGAGTTCGAGAGTCTGAGAAACCAAAAGCCAACTGTGAGACCAAGATGACCCAGAGAGAGAGGGGTGACCCAGAGGGAGATGATCTGGAGAAAGAGAGAGAGCACTTCCAGACAGATCCTTACCTATATGCTGGGCATGACGCGCATGATATGGAATATACCATTGGCCAATTTGGGTCTCAATCTTAAACCTAAGGCCAAATCCCAGGCTAGTAATTGGGGCTGTGCTCCCTCCCAGCTTCTCCTGCCCCTGCAGACACTGGCACAGCAGAGAGGCTGAAAAGTCCTTGACTGTCCCGGCAGCAACTATAAACATCAGCATGTTATCAGCCTTCTTCTCAGCACAAATCCAAAACAGAGCCTCTTACTAGCTACCATGAAGAAAGTTACCTCTGTCCCAGCTGAAACCAGCACAGAAAATTATAAATCAAAACCAATGACAATGATACTGATACCTTAGTAATATCCTAGTAACTTCTCAAAGTCATGAAAGAACCTAATTTTTGCCAAAGCGTGTAAGTGAATTTTTTATTATTCAGGTGTCTCTGGGGCAGACTGTGCCATGAGAGCCATAGTGCAATTCCTGTGTAATGGAATGTCATTTGCTGCCCTTCTGTGATTATTATTCATATTATTTGAATCAATGAGATTGCTAATCAGACAATAAGATGCAATTAATGTACAGAATTAGAATATTGTCTAGATGAGATTCAAAGCCTTAAACTTACTGGAAATTTAATGTCTGTGCCATTCCTCTCCTTCTGCTCTGATTTTTTGAGCCAGATGTCTCCCTGAAATGTCAGTAAACATAAAGGAAGTGCATAAAAGTAATGTTTTGCAAAGCCAAGTGTGACATCCTCACACTACTCAGAAAGTGTTGAGAAAATATACTGGTTTATCATAGGAAGAGTAATATAAATAGATCTGTTATGATAAATATTAGTCATGTTGCCACACATATCTCCCAAAGGTGCTGAAGTAACACAAGGCCAGGTGCAGCCTGGGGCTCAGGGGGTTAGACTGGACTGGGCTAAATGGACAGCTGCCTTGCCCCAGCCTGTTGCCTGATGATACGACTGCAAATGAGATTTTTGAATTCAATTTGAAACAAAGTCCTTCCTCAGAGCTGAAACCTCTTTCAAATCCCATACAGTTCAAGGTTAAGAAACTGCTCATGAGTGATAGTGGCCTGTGATGCACGAAGTATCAAACCCACTAAAAATCACAGTAAGACTCAACTCAATGACTTTTCAAAAGTCATTAAATCAAGTCCCTTCATCACGTTATGAATGCCAGGTCATTCTGTTTCAATTCCAGCCTGGTCTGTGAAGCTGATGTCTTGTATTTCTGTGTTACCGAGCTGGGGTTTCACAGTCCTTATATGACTTATGAACCTGTTTTCCCTTATTCCTGAATAGTATTTTAATATTTAACTACCCTTATACTAAATGCCTCAATAAATGTGCAGGGCTTAATCATAGCGCACCAAATATTTGATTCGAGTGATAAATTCAAAAGTCTGGTTTTAGTGCGAACCATTGAAGTGGACCACATCTTTTACGACCCAGAGTACTACAGATGCTAATTTTTGTAGGTTGTGCCAGAGACTCTGACACATATTGCAGTATGTGTCTGTTAGAAGTACTGGTAAATGCACACAGAATGGACAGAGAAGTCATTAGTGGTGAGACTCACCTCAATCTCATTTAGATGTGAGAAGCCAGGCTGGATGAGGCTTTGAGCAACCTGGTCTAGTGAAAGGTGTCCCTGCCCATGGAACTAGATGATCTCGAAGGTCCCTTCCAACCCAAACCGTTCTATGATTCTATGTAAAACCCAAGTCTCCTACCTTCTGAAGCAGGCTTCCCTTTAGTCGGCAGGGAGTGACCCTGTAGTGGGTGTCCACTGGAGGCCACCTCGGCAGGAAGAACGGGTTGATGAGGCTTTCTACAGGCAGCTCAAAGCAGCCTCACGTTCACCAGCCTCAATCCCCATGCGGGACTTCAACCTCCCCAGTGCCTGCTGGGGAAATAACACCGCCGGGCTGCTTCTGGAGAAACCAGCCGGGGTGCTCCCTGGAGCTGGGCATGCTGGAGGTGCCAAACCCCTGCAGGGGACAGTGCCGATTGCTCCAAAGTGACTGAAAGCGTCTGGACTGCAGCAACCCCCTCCCCAGCTGCGGTTAAATAGCCAGAGTTGTGCTGTTTTCAGCTAGAAATCCTCAAATTTTTCCTCATGAGCCTCAGCACCTTGGCTCCCACCGGGCCCAAGCCATCCTGGCTCTGCCTCAGTCTCATGCCCTGGCGCCGTGGCTCCCACTCGAGGCTCAGGGGCCCAGCAGGCAGGAGCAGCGTCCTGCTCACCTCCATGCCACGGGCGTCGTGGACGGGAGCGCTCGGCTCCTGACAGAGCAGAGGAGGGCGTGGGGCGCCTGACAGAGGGGGAGAGCCGGGGGAGACCCCGCGGGACTGCTGAGGCCGGGCCCCGGGGCAGGACAGCGGCTGGTGGCGGACCCAGCCCGTCCGTGCCTGCGGGGCTGTCCCCGGGGGCAGCGGGGCAGGACGGCGGGGCCGCGCCGAGTGCGGGACCGGCCAGCTCCCGGCGCTGAGCTCGCCTCCTCTGTGAGCGCCTAAAATGTTCCTGGCATGCGAGGCCAGGGGAGATGCAGTGAGGAGCGGGGCACTTTTCCAACAGCTCCTCCAACGAGAGAGCCAGTGGCACGGCGCGGCTCCGCAGCCCGCCGCTCTCCTCGGCTTCCTCCAACAGCCCGACCGCCATGCAGCGAGCCAGGGTAAGGGGCTGCGGCCCGGGAGGAGCGCCCCGAGCTCTGGGCCGGGGTCTCCGGGGCGCGGCGGGTGGGGGGGGGCGCGCCCGGTCCCGGTCCCAGCCCCGCTGACGGCGGCGTCGTTGCAGGTGCGGGCGGCGCTGGCGGCGCTGCTGTGCGCGGCGCTGCTCCCGCTCCGCCCGGAGGCCGTCAAGGCGCCCAAGCGGCCGGCGCGGACCCGGACCTGCGGCGAGCGGCCCGAGGAGCTGCTGGAGCAGCTGTACGGGCGGCTGGCGGCGGGCATGCTCAGCGCCTTCCACCACACCCTGCAGCCCGAGCCGCCGGGCCGCCAGCACAACGCCAGCTGCCCGGCCGGGAGCCGTCCGGCCGCCGACAAGAGGTTCCGGCTCCCCGTCAACCTGCGCAGCGCCTCGCCGTGGGCCTACAGGTGACTGCGGGGCACCGGGGGGAAGGGGGGCTCCCGCCGCGGCAAGGGGCGAAGCGGTGCCGGGTCCCGGCGGGCTGAGGAGAGCTGGTGCCGCCGTGCCCCGCCCGCCCGGCGGTTCCGCCGCCTTTTCCCGCGCAGCGCCCGGGGCGCGTTCGGGAGGCGCCGGCCCTGAGGGGTGGCCGCGGCACCGGGCGCAGGCTGACCGAAAGGTGTGAAGGCAGGCGTCTGAATGGGCAGGTGTAAGGTAAATATGCAGAAACAGCTTGTGTGAGGAGTGTGTCTAATGAGCAGAAGGAGAAGTAAAAAGTGAATGAGGAGGAGCGAGCGGTGGGATGGAGCTCACACACACCCCCCGGCCCGGGAGCACAGACCACCCCTCAGAAAGTCACCTCGGCAGATTGTCACACGGGAAGTTCACTCCACTCAGAGTGGGTGTCACCAAGACAGCCCCACCTGGCTTTGTAGCAGCCCCAAGGGGGCTCAGATGCTTTCCCCGGGATGTGACTCCAGACACTGTGCGGGTTTCTAAAATACATCATCGGAGTGCAGGGTCTGTTCTGGGTACTACCAGCAGAGCTGTATCTTCACCTACCCCACCACAAGCACTCCCAAGGGCTTGCTGTCCAGCCTGCTGCAGGAGCGTACGCCAGGAGCAAGTTCTGCAGTTTTCTGCATCTGTTTCCAGCCTGTGCTTTGCAAACCCCCCCTCCCCTGAGGTGGAAGAGGGGCTGACAGGCTGTTTTCAGGGGGACATAAAAATAACGAAGTAAATATGTTGTTAGGCAGCTTAACGCACAAAACAAGGGTCTGCACTTTTGTGGGCAATGCTGGAAAAGCTTGGAAACCACAGATCTGGAACACACAAACCAGATCACATTCTCACTATCAATCAAGTCCTTTGGTAGTTTTGTCTGAATAAGACTGACAGAACTGGGCTCTCTGTTTGCAGCTTTCAGTAAAAACACTGCAGACAACAGGAAGCTGAAACAGGCACAAGCTTAAAAGGAACTGACTTTCTTGCTTCTTTCTGTACATTATCATTTGTATGTACTGTGTATTCAGCAGACTTAAAGATCTCCTTGTTGGTGATCTCCAATAAACATTTATTTTGTGGCATGGTTTTTGCCCGCTTTTAGTTTAAGAAGTAATCCTACTGAGAGAAAAATGGTTTATTTGCTCAATGAGCCTTTCATAAACAAAGTATTTTTAGAAATAATATTTTTAGTAATACATTTTCTGTAAGCAGACTGAAGATTTTTTAAGCTAAGTGTGCAAAAAGCAAGTATGATGAATGGAACGCCTACCTTTAGACTCATGTATTTTTTATGCTGATTTTGCCAAATACTAGTGCTATCAGAAAATTGTTCTCCTGGTCTGAAAACAGTGCCTTCTGTGCTCACATCTTGTTGGGCAGGTATTTATTTTCAGCTGGAGCTCCGTATAGGCTTACTGCTTAACAGAGAACCAGCTGCTATTAGGGGCCTGGCTTACAAAAAGTTTATTAAGAAACTGTAAATCCACTGTACTTTTCATCAAAATATTTTCAAACAGACCACTACCCATTGACATTTAAATAACTTGATGACATCTCCAAGCTAGAAATTTTAAAATATAATGAAAAAAAGTATTACACTGTCAAAAGCCGAATGTAAAATTATTTTTAGGGGAAAAGTTGTTTCTCTAGAGTGCAGAATCCTGAGCACACTGTCTAATTAGCATCATTTACAGTGAGACAGCAAGATACATTGCAAGATGTGTAATGAAAGTGTAAACAGTAATGTGCATTTTCTATTACAACCTGCTACTTCATAGGGTTTGAAGCAAGATAAAAGAAGAAGATCTGGTCTGATCTGCGGTGTTTACCCAGTTACCCTGGAAGCAAGCTCCCAAATCCCATTAGAGCTACTGGGTATCTTTAAAAAGGACATAGAATCATAGAATGGTTGAGTTGGAAAGGACCTTAAAGATCATCAAGTTCCAACCCCCCTGCCATGGGCAGGGATCCTTCCACTAGCCCAGGTTGCTCAAAGCCTCATCCAGCCTGGCCTTGAACACCTCCAGGGATGGGGCATCCACAGCTTTCCTGGACAACCTGTTCCAGTGCCTCACCACCCACAGTGAAAAATTTCTTCCTAATGTCTAGTGTAAATCTACCCTCTTTCAGATTATACCGTTACCCCTTGTCCTCTCACTACACTCCCTGATGCAGAGTGCCTCCCTGTCTCTCCTGTAGGCCCCCTTCAGCTACTGGAAGGCTGCTATTAAGTCTCCTCGGAGCCTTCTATTCTCCAGGCTGAACAACCTCAACTCTTTCAGCCTGTCCTCATAGGGGAGGTGCTCCAGCCCTCTGATTAATTTTGTGGCTCTCCTCTGGACTCTCTCCAACAGGTCCAGGTCTTTTTTATGTTGGGGGCCCCACATCTGAACACAGTACTCCAGGTGGGGTCTCATGAGAGC
>WKFP01013032.1:164930-186934 GCA_011057875.1 Pterocles orientalis
TTTTTTTTTTTTTTTTTTTGCTTTGTATGCAGGAAATTGACACTGCTAGAAAAATAATGAACTTCTTACAGTCTGTATAGAGGTAATGATTTCCATGGGAGATTATTTACTGCTGTACAATAAGATGAAATAATCAGCAAAATTTCTCAGCTCCTTTTTAGGATTCCTTCTTAGACTGCCTTTCTGTGTTGAGTCCCTAGGAATCAACATTCAGTAAAAGAGAGATTTAACTTACGTTGTCAGCATTGATCTGATAATGAAATCCCATGCTAGCTAGTCCCGTCTCTCAAACATTGCCCAGATTGGTTTTTTCTGCTTTTCAAAAACTAGTTTCACTTTATAAGCATCCTTGGTTTAGTGCTCATCTACATAAAATCTTAATAAAAGTAATAAAGGCAGGTCTGTCTTTACTAATAAAAGCCAAGCTTGTCTGCAGTGCTTTTGAAAGAAAGTCATACAAGAGGGGTTTTCCTTTAAATAATACTCCAGTGATTTTCAAGAACCTTATCAAAGACATTTTCTGGGATTTAACATTATCATGTAGCGCAGTGTGCATATCCCAGAGATGAAGCCGAAGGAAAGAATACAAGGGGAAGCAGAACTGCATCCTTTTTATTTGAGTATGTGTTTGTATAACTTCAGAAAATCAGTTAGCACTAGGCTACTTTATGCAAGGACTGTACTTACTATCTGTATATAAAACAAACTAAGCATAATGTGAACAAAAGAACACCTGCTATAGGGAAATAAATGTCTTGCAAAGAGGGGGGAAAAAAGTTCTTAGTTCTTAATCCTGTAAGTATTTCAGAGTGTGAAGTAAAGGGATGATGATCTGCTTATTAGACTTCTGACAACATCCAGCTGTTAGCCTAGAGCTCACTCTGATTTTCTGAAGAGTCAGCTGTATCTGCCTGCCCCAGCACTGCATCTCACCCACTGGATTTAGAAGCTTGGAAACCTATGAAGTGATGATATTATTAAAAATTCTACATATGAAAGTGGCAATACAGGAAAAGACAGATTAAGTCTTTGCAGGAGTTTTACTTCTGACCGAACTTTCCTCTTTTCCAGGCTGAGTACATAAATGTCAGGAAGTTTGTTTTTCACTGGGAGCTCTCAAAGCACTCATGGGGTCATAAGGAAAAGCAGCCTAGAACTAGTCACACTTCATTAGCAGTTCCAGTACAGTACAAACCTGCTTCTTGTTCAGCACATCGAAACACAGCAGCCCGGCATAGCTCACTGCTCCTGTCATTTGTAAATCAGAGGCGCTGGCTAGGCAGAGTTAGCCTTACATACCAGTAACCTGAGTCCACAGGATAAGGGCAGCCCTCCTCGAAGTGGCTGGGCTCTCTAGTTTGTAGCAGTGGCCATGGCAAATAACACAAGGATGCAGGGGACACTTGGGTGCCAGTGGGAAGTTGCACATCTCTGGTCTTCCACCTGGGATGAGTTCCCAGCTGCTTCTGTTGTGTCCACCCCCGTTGGGTGCATCTTTCATTACATATAGGAAAGGGTCACTGGGAACTCAGTGCATGCATTTTTATCCAGTTAAGTAACATAATCAAACATGTTTGCCCTGTTCTAGGAGAAGACATAAAACCATGACATGCAGTGCTTGGAGTGATGGAGATGCATCAGAATACAGCAGCTCAGGCTGTGGGCATTACCTGCACAGAGTGGTTATGTTCGATACATGCAAACAGCGGAAGCAGGTCACACAGCTGCATTTATACAGCTCAGTTACTGGTGTTTGTTGGCAGGTCAGACCCATACCAGGCTGGGTTGCCTAGAAAGATGAAGATGAGGCTTTAGTTATATAGTCCTTCTTAACATGTTTGAGCTGAAGATGCGGAACCTGGGATATGGGTCTAAAGTTCAATGGCGTTTATGTTCAGCATTTAATTTCAGGAGGCATTACTTAGAGCTTTCAGCCTTGAAGTTCTGGTCTGGATGCAAAATCACATCTATATTGTGGATACATGTTTGGGTTTGGATCCTCTCTGATTCCTTCCAGTCCTCACATGATGGAGTAGAGGTATCTACAGCAAACGTAGCGAGGCAAGAGGTTTTTCTATAGAAAGTAGAAAGCCACACCATCCTTCAAAAAACCCCCTCATTTATACCTGACTTTTGCCACATGGGAATTCGGAGGAGGAAGTTTGTTGTAGACTATGATTCCATTGATAGTGTTCTCTTGTTACTAGTGAAAACTCTTATGTTTGCATCCAGAAACACGTTCCTGCTTTCCAGTAACATCATAAACCAGGTGCTAGAGATAATACAGTGGAGGAAATACCAGTGACTTGACATAAGGTGTGTTTAACAATCCACTGCTGAAGTTATTCACACGAGTTTAAAATGGGGATGTATCACCGGAGAAAAGCCTGTATTCCACTTTCTTCCCTTCTGCTGGCTACCAGACATTTTATTTCACATTGGTGTGAGATCCTTTAACATGAAGGTATTTCCTGAGGAAAGTAAGCAAGTATAAATGGGACAGAGAAGCTTTGCAAAAAATACCTGCGACATCACAGATGTCTGGCTATGAGAGAACTGATCAGATTTTTCTGTGAGGAAAACAAATTCCTTTAAAAAGACAAAGAATCCAGATTATATGGTCATTGCAAAAAAAAAAAGTCTCTTTTCTTTGATGATAGAATAATCAAGTTTGTGTTTGGCTAAAGCTATGTTTCCAGATTTGTGTTAGCCTGATAAACTGGTGTTACTTGTCCTGAAAAGGGCAGTTCCCTTCTGCCCCCACCTACAGCGGCTTGTTCACACTGGCTTGTTTGTGTGGGGTTCTGTGTATATGTGGCAGGACAACTGAAGGATCAAAATCCAGCTTTGATGAGGTTACTTTTCAGTTGGATGAATTCCCCAATCCATCCTGTGACCAGAAGAACATTAGCATCATCCCAGGGGTAGAGGCGAGGGTGAGAGCCAGGCTGCCTGTTTTGGCAAGTGCAGATTTTGTTGACCAGAAGTGACTGTGTAATCACAGCTCAAGGCAGATTTACGCTGCCTCTTCTCAGCTGAAACCTCTTCTCATCTTGGAGACCACCTGAAAAGATAAAAGGCTAACGCTTTCATACCCGAGGAAGGGGTACAAACCCTGATGGCGTTCTGGGAAACACAATCTGGGAATCATTTTAAGTCCACTGTGTTTTTCAAAATGGGTTATTTTGAAAACTGCTGGGAAGGGGGGCATTGTATCGCTCCATAAATAACTGGATAATTATTTATTGGATAATTAATAAATCGCTCCAGACATAAATAATTATATTAATGACAGGTATTTATTATTTTTTTTCATATGGTTGCCCCACTTAATCTACTGCGTGGTGGTCCCATCCTGATCCCAAGTGGAGGATGGCTTAAAACCCAGTGCAAGCATTTTTACTGTTTTTGCAGCACTTCACAGTAAACATCACAGGCTTGAACATTCTCTCTGGTATCAAATCTTTGACTCTTGCTCAGTTTTTTAGCCTCAGCTGCTGTAGTTTCCCATTCAAACATGGGAAATGATTGATTTAGTTTGCAAGAAAAAAATGTTCCGCTTCACTGTTAGGAAAACTTACCAAGAGGTGGTGAAATACTGCAAACAGAGCCTCTGGGCGGGCTCGGGATCCCCCCTGGAGGTTTTTAAGAGCAAACTGGACAAACATGGGCAAATACATCTGAGCTTGCCTCGTGGAGGCACTTGGACTAGTTGACCTCCCAGTGTGTCCTTACGCTCTGCGTGCCAGTAACAGCCTGTAGGACGCTTGTGTTGTCCACCGGGTGTAGGTCTAACGTCTACTGTGTGAAAGTAGGAGTAGGGGGAAAGGGCAGAAAAGGGTTTTCTGCTAGCTCACAGATGGATAAGCACTTCTGATCACATACTGGGGGTCAGCATCCTCCCAAAGGGGGGATGGGCTCTGTGGGAGGAGCACCCAGAGGTGGCTGGCCGTGCTTCGGGGCTGAACACTTCTCCAGCTAAAGCGAGCTGTCGTCCCGCTCCAGCTGGACAGTGCAACCAGCTCTGAAGTACGGCTAGGTTTGTAACAGCACAAGAACAGAAGGTGCTCTGGAGGAAGCTTAAAAGTACAAAGAGGACAGCTGGCGTAGGAACTGAACATATTAAAAAATCCTCTTTTTTCTGGAGGGGCAAACGTCTTTTTCAGAATAATGACACACAGTTGTGATAATGTACAGGTTACAGTCATGCCCAGCAATTACTTCCAGTATAAGCAGGAAAAGCGGGTAAAGAACAAAGCAACAAATACATCAGCATCACAATAAGCAGTGTGGCTACACATTCTAGTACGTGTACTCCTCTGTGTACTTAGTCTTTTATTTCAAAAACCAAGCAGACTTTATCAGCTTTTACTCTCTTTTCTGAAAACAATGGCTATAGGTCTGACAGGATCTGCATGACTTGAGACCATAGTATCACATCTTTGTTTCTGCGTCCAACAATGTCCACAGAGGAATGTTGGAACTTGGACTTTGTTGTTCCAAGCTGTACTTAGGTTACAAGCTTTCCAGCTGCTGCTAATGAGGAATTTCCAGAGACAGGGCATTAATAAGCAAAAAGAAACGTCTGAACAACAAACTGTAAGACAACAAAAAAATAGAGGCTATACTCTTGAATCTTTGAGGCAATGCTTTACTTCAGAATGTATCAGGAGAGGGCAGAAAAACCATTAACTGGGCAGTTTATCTTGGTGTGGGCGTGGAAACATTATTCTTTGGTTAGAGAGCTAGTGAGATGAATTAGAAAAAGAAATACAGAGTTCTGCTTTCAGGAGGCAGGCACCTTCATAAGCCCAAGCATACTAAGGAGCAAAAACTATTGAAGAAATAATAGTACAATTTAATTATATTTAAATTATAAAATTTTAAAACATCATGTCTTTGCTTCAACAATAATAGTATTAACAAGGATTTGTACCAATTTTTGAAGAACTCAAGGCAGATCAAAAGCTTGGAAATGCCCAGGTGTCCCTTTGAATGCTCTGTTTACCCATTCAGTCCAAAATGCAAAAGTTATGCTGCTTAAACCCTGGAATATCACATTTTAGAAAACCAGTCTCTTCATACTTCAGTGTGCACTGCAGGACCTGATCAGTTATATAAATTGTTCATGTTTTTTTCTTTATACTTTACAAATTAAGAAGCCAGACAGCAACAGCTACAGCTATTTTTACTGGCAAAGAAAACAAAACATTATATAAATGTTTACGGTCAAATCACATTATAATAATATTTTCCAGATGAATGTATCTATTTTTAGAGATACTAATGAATCTTTGATATTTGCTTCCCTGTAGAATTTCGTATGATCCCGCAAGATATCCTAAATACATTCCCGAAGCATACTGTCTGTGCAAAGGCTGCCTCATGGGGATCTTTGGCGAGGAGAATTTTCACTTCCGCAGCACCCCTGTGTACATGCCAACAGTCATACTCCGTCGCACATCGTCATGTGCTGGGGGCCGTTATGTCTACACAGAAGATTATGTCACTATCCCAGTGGGCTGCACTTGTGTACCTGAGCAAGAAAAAGAGGCTGAAAGTGTAAATTCCAGCATAGATAAGCAAGAAATGAAGTTGCTGGTAAACCAGAACAAGCCATCATCAGAATGAAGAATATGTAGTCGTGTTACAGTATTGGCTTCACATCATCATTTCACCACATCAGGAAGCTGCACCACAGCAGACAACACCTCGACATATCCTCTTTTTCTACTTACAGTTATTTCAGTTGGAAAGTTTTGTCCAGTCGTTCAGATCACTAGAGATGACAATTCATATCAAGAACTTCTTAGTTCATGTAAGTATTTGTTGCAAATTCCAATGTAGCTTTTTTTTTAGAGCAGAACATTTTATCCTTGCTTATTCACAGTAAATGTTAGAAAATGATGCAACTGTAAGACATGCCAGATATTACTATAGCAGACTACTGGTTGTAGATATTTTTAAAGAGTCTCTTATACTCTGCTTTTAAATACTCATATAAAAATCACATAGCTGCCGTACATGTGAAAAATCAGCAGTTAAAAGGATAATTTCTCAGCCTGGGAGAGCCTTCCTTTATATTGCACATCTCAACTCCAGACAGTGTTCTTGGCTATTACATCTGTGTACATTTATACACTATAGCAAGGAAAATTTTGCTGAGTTTGAATCATTCATGAAACAATATTCTACCAGTTTTTAAACTTGCCAAATTGCTCAGGGTACAAAAGTTTTGAAAAAAGCTTGCTAGAATATTGTAAGCTGCAGTGGACCTGTCTGATGTGGACAAAGTCTAATTGCACAGAAAATAATTAGAAAAAATAGTTTGGGTCCCAAGAATTCTGTATTAGATTTCATTTATCATTAACCACTTAAGTATTTCTTGTGACAAAACTGTATTCTGTACAGTTGAAAGGCCAAAAACCTTTTTCATTGTAGGAGAGGAAATTCCCCATTAAAAAAACAAGTACAAAGGTTAGGCTTCATCTCAGGTACACTGCAGATGAATAAACATGCTAGGTCTTCTAGATGCTACAGAGGTCACTGAGGTGAGTCCCAGACAACCCAAACTTGTTAAATACAGCAAGTTATACAATTAGTGTTACTCATTTTTCTCTATGCTACACGTAACAGACAATGACCTGCAAAAGATGCAAGTCTGCCAAAGAGTATTCAGTCTTCCCTCATTGCAGATTACAGCAACTTGATGGCAAGCCCTAACCAGAAACCCTAGACACACAAAAACTTGCATTCCAGAACAAGGGACTGAAAGTTAACTCAGTCTAACGAATGATAATCAGGAATAACCAGGCATACCTTGCATGACCATAACTCCTCAGAGGGCCGCAATCGCCAAAGCTGATAAACCTCTGAATGCAGAGCAGCGAATATCTTTTACAGTTGGACCATGACTGCAATATCATTACAAAAAAGTAAACACCGTATGCAGCAATGGATTTGCTACATCAAGAATGTCAATATTGGGCTTAATTCATAGTGGAGAAAGTCCCTACGGTACCAAAACACATGCTGCTTTGGAGTGTTGTTGGATGAAGAATGGAAAGACGATGAACTAAACAGAATTAGCAAGTTAAACAGGACAAAAATCATATGACAACTCCTTGTCTTGGTGCATAAGTATTGACTGTACTCTTTATGACTCAGTCTAGTATAACAGTTTTTGTATAGTGCAATCTGTATAGCTTCTTACAAAGCCTAAAACAACTTTAAGAACTCCAGAAACCAATAAAAGATTCCTATTACAATGTCAGATTGATGTTTATAACCATGTTTCTTGTGCAGATGCTTTTCCACAATTCTACTTGTCTTCAGATCTGTGTTTCCTCAAATTGTGATGCTTCTATCTCAAGGGGATTCCCAAAGGAGGGTTCAAAGAAGATCATAAAGTGTTTATACTACTCAGAGAACAGCTAATTGCCTAGCTGCTGCCAGCAATTAAGGGTAGTTACCTCTTCCCTGGAGATTGTAAATACTTGCAGCAATTACATACACTTTCCCTTCCTCCTAATGTGGAAGAACTTCCCACCCTCTGAGAAGAGGGAAATGGCAATCAGACAGAGGGGCTCAAAAGGGAAGCAGACCCAGAACACTGGAGAAACACTGCATGAGATCATGCTTCAGCAGTCTAACCTCTTATGGTTTAATTAATGGTTAAAATCGTGGGGGTTTTTTTCTCCACACACACACTTCAGACAGGGTGAAGTTGGACCTTCAGACTCCACAGCACAGAAAGCAAAGTCTTCACAGTGAAAGGCAGTAAAAAAAAAAACCCAAACAACAAAATGCCAAACCACACAGCCCTTACCGTTTACTAAATGCCCAGAAGGGCCACCAGCCCTTTAGCTCTGGCTAAATACTGCCCTCCGGCAAAACTCATCTGTCTGCCCACACACTTTTATACAAATTTGTCTGCAACTAATTAGTAACTGGAGCACGTGGATTTATTTGTATGATGTGGAGAAAAGATCTCACTTTTTGTTGCAACTCTTTTGTCCTGCAGGCATAAATTATGGAATCAGTTTGAGGTTTTTCAAGTAACTAGAGCATGTTCTGGGAATTCCTGGGAGTTGCAGGCTAAGATCAGGTAAATGGAAGACAATCAGTTTTACCAGTCCAGAAAAACAGATGCTTTAGCTTATGTACAGGTTCAGGATTTGGATGACTGAAAGGAAACTATTAGAGAACTGCAAAACCTCCATGGATCAATAGATTATGTATGTTGGTGACCTTCTTGTCATACTGCAACAAGTGCAGAAAGCTTCCTGTGGTTACAGGAAACCTCATGTTATCTTACTCTGAAGCCCATTTTCCTGTTTTAATCCTCACTAGGTTCTGTGGCAGACTTTTTAGCTGAGCTAATTTGCTTCCTGATCCAGCTTTCCAGTTAAGGTGTCTCTTAAAAGCTATGTTTATGTTTTAGAGTGAGCAACTGTTTGATAACAATTTGTTAGTGAACAAGTGTTTGTTAATACTTAGCATCAAGAACTACTAGCTACAAAAAACATTTGTTAACCTTCAAAATATCCTTCCACATATAAACCCTCTCCCCATTATTCATGTGGGAAAGGCTGAGTATTAAATGGAGTTTGCGTTTGGATTAGTTTTTTTTAAAGAGATCATCACATCATGGATTTATATCAGTTTCACTTTAACTGTGGTGTGACATTTTCCAGCTTCTAGCCCTCTGGTTACAGTTACTGAAGCCTTGCCTTTAATTTGCATGTGGGGAGTGTGGATTCATTGGAGTTGCTTCAAGGCTCACAAACTGTTGACACAAGGCAGACATGAAATGCCTCATTGAACCAACTCCAGGCCTAATAAATGCAAACAATTCAAAGCTGAAACTATCTGGCAGCTGCAGCTGATTTCAGAAAATTTTTGTTGCGCCAGGAAAATCTTTTCATTCAATGAGGTTGTCCCTGGAATACATTAAGAGCCACAAAACACAGAACAATATCCTTGGTAAATAGATTATTTTCTTCTCTGTATTATCACTTAAGATATGTTGGAAAATTCGTTTCATGCAGGAAGACTGAGAAAAGCCTGAGGTGCTAGTTTTGGTTTACTAACCAGTCCTTACATGGAGGTCTGAATAGGCAGAGGTTTACAACTGCAAGTAAACATGAAATCACCAGCAACAAGGGGAAAGGGGAAAAAAGGTATGATGCTCTCAGAAAGTATAACACGCATTAATCTCGCTGGGATTAGTGAACAGACTTAAATGCTTGGACTAGGGCACAGGAAGGAGTTGTAGTCAATCCTACGTGGTTTGCTGTGTAATAGCACTCCTATCTAAGGGGGTTGCAAAACATGAATAGAACTAGAGCAGCAGCACAGCAGTGACACTGGCTGATGAGGGGCTTCTGCAATTCAGTCCCAGATGCCCTGTTTCCCACCTCACTGCACAGAACTGGGGTGCACCCTGCAAATAACCAAAGGAGAGTGACAAGGCCAGCCATCAGAGATGTTTCCTACTTGTTCTGGCACAGAGGCACGGGTGGAGGGGTGAAGGCCATTGGGTGGTGCAGAGATGGGCTAACTGTACAACACTGAGCTGAGAGCACCATGTGGGCAACGCAGATTAGTTCTTGATGAAAGCAGTAACTTGGGACTTCATGCAACGGCATTTCTAGAAATCCTTCATTTGTCATCTAGGGTGAGGTGCAGATGGCAGTGTATTCTCTTCCACCTACAGCCATCAGCGGTGCACAAGACCCCAGGTTTCCTCTGCCAAGTGTCACCTTCATACCCACAGCAGGGCACTGAGATGTCCTGCTGCTGCACAGTGCCTGTTCCTGCAGCCAAGAGGCTCTAGCACATCATAGACTTCTGCAGTTGTCAATGCCACTGGAAAAGTAGCATGGTGGTTAACACTTCACCACAGTCTGCTCCCAGAGGAAATCAATCCATGAGACATCCACAATAAAACCAATCACTACTTGACACTGAGGTTTTTTTTTCAGAATCCTATTACAGAAAAAGAAGGTAGATTTTGCTATCACATATTATTTCTTAAAGTTACTGCACTGACACAAAGTACTAATTCACTATGAATTTTTGTGACTTGTAGCCTTCTCAGAAACACAGCTACTTCCTTAGAAACAAGTATGACAGAAATAGTTTTCTTCCTCTCATTGATGAAGGCTATGAATGCCACTAGTCAAGCTGTGCTTGGGCAGCTGCCAGTGCTCACCAGGCTTCTAAGAGGAAAGCCAGTGGACAATGAACTGCTCCATTGAGTGCATCTACATGCAGCTTTGTAATCGTGAATCTTCACAGTGCCTCTTTTCAAAGCTGTCTGACCTACGTGTAAGAAGTAGCAGTTATTTTGTTGAACTGAATTTCTTGGTACAACTGAACATTGTACTTTCTGATATAGAGACCCCCAAAAACACATTTACCAAAATCAAGCAGACAACTGAAGGAATTAATAGCACAGCGGTGACATAGTTGAAGGTCATATGTGAATAGCCTGTTCTAATGGAGGTGGTTGTCAGGGGAAGAATATAATCACTTCTGGAAATCATACCTGTCCCACTTGAGGTCTTTATGTAGTTAGAGTTTCAGGAGTTACTTCATTGTCTCCATCTCCTTGGTGTGCAAGACACTGAGGTAATAAAATGGTTTACAATTGTGAAGTACAGGTTTGTGCCAATACCTGTGCATTTAACATTCTGGTTTGCTTTCTTATTTTGAAACTGGCCATGTAAAAGTAATTATTTAATAGTGTAGCCTCCTGGAAAACAGCCAAATTCAGCCGTATGTCAGCTGTGGCCAGTCATTTTCAGGGGGGATTCTGGCTCTATTGGGCTTAGCAGCAAGGATGGCTTCTGGTGTGAAAGGCAAAACGACCTTGTCCGTGGGCTCACAGAGACTGTCAGAAGAGCCTCGTCTCCATTCTCCCTGCGAGCTCTTTCTCTGCTGCACTCTTCTCACTTTAACAATACCTAATACCAATCTGACAGAAACTGAGGTGTGTGAAAGAAAAAGAAAACTGGTATCATGAAACTATATGGGGGAGAGTGGGGAGACAGCAGTAGATACAAAACAGGAGGAGGCCTTACAAATTGAACAGAGCTCTTGGAAAGTGGGGAAGAGAGCAACAGGGGCTTGGATGGGTATTTATGAACCAGTGTTGTGTCCAGCTCAGGAAGCATGATTCTCAGAGCACTGAGAGAGGATTATATTCCATATACATTATTCCTGCTCATTTGTTTACTCCACCAGATGGGAAAATCTGCATCCAAACAGAAGAAATGCATAGAAACATGAGTATTATCTCTACCTGATGAAAAGTCTTGTCTCACAAGCTTAAAAAGATTTATCCCCACCACAGATTTCTTAATATTTCATTTTAAGTGCTTCATTTTGTAGATGCAGCATTTCTGTTAGCCTTTTACACAAGTATTTATGTTTTGTAGAGTGCCTTGGAGTTTATGAACCAGCTTTCAACCGAAAAGACATTAGTAGTGCAGTCAAAGGTTTCTCAAAACTGGCTTTAAAAATTCCCAGTTAACAAAAATCTCTACTATCCCAAAGGAAAGTTTTTCTAATGTATCATCTATTTTGGTTGAAACTGATTGAAATATAGGCCAAACCTTTTATATAAGATCTAACATTTGTCTATTAGAAACAGTGGGAGTTTATCAATACATGTTATACCTCAGTGGCCTTGTAAGACTCAAAGATTTCTAAAATACTTCTATTCTACTGCTCTGCTGCTCTCTGTGGAACAGGAGGCAAAGATAAAACTGGGCAAAAGGACTGTTCTTCAAACTACAAACTTGACATACTTGTAAATCATTTTTAGCTTGATATTGAAATCTGTTAAAAAGCAGACACTGTATTTAATCACATCCATTATGATTCAAGATTTAACAGACTAACATGTATGGCTCACATTGCTACAGAAGTTCTCATAACCAACGGTAAGAGTAACTCAAAGTGAGAACCCATGAACAGAGTCTGAAGCAGTAATGCAAGCACTAGCTGACATGCTGCATTTTTATTTAGTAATTACTTCCTATTTCAGGTGATTTGGCCTGACTAATGTATAGGATTCTTAGTGGAAGTAAAGCTCTCTCTAATGGAGATAATGCAGAATTCCTTATTCAAGACAACATCAGGTTTCTACCACTTCTAAAGATTAACTTAACTAGTAAATAGAAGAGCCTAGTTGTGTGGTTTTTTAAAAGCTCATGACATTTTGTTGCTCTAACACATAAACATCACAAAATAAATGCACCCTACTTCTGCAAAGAGACATTTAACAACTTCTCTTACTTTTTCTCTAGTACAGCACACATACATGCACAAGTGGTAAGTGATGACAAAATAGATCTTATTTTTACAAGAAGAAAGTTTGGGTTTGTGACAAGGCTTTAGAGAAAAGGTGAAACAGTAACCACCAGTTTTTAAAAAGCCAGTCTGGCAACAATAGTGGACAGCAGATCTTCTCTTACTTGGCAACTGGTACATAGTTCTGATTATTATTAAAAGCAACTGGAGAGGCCTCCCCAGAAGGAGACATATTTTCTCTTCTAGTTATCATTTATAAAAACATCAGCCTGCTAGATAATGGATCTGAAGACACATGACACACTCAGAACAAACATCTCTCAATCTTACTAAGGAAGCATCTCAAGATTGAAAGGAGATATTCATGCTCTTTCAACCACCCAGTAGCTCCCAAGTCATCAGTTCTGATGCAATGACGATTCTGATGTCTGTGAGGCAAGCACCTATGCATTGTTATAAGCCAGTCAGCTAAAAATCACTTCAGAGAGATCCCTGAAGAGTCTTTGAATAGTAAAAACTACCAGGTAGAATGAAACTCTAACAGAGAAGATCCCATGATCCAGCACCTGCATTGGTTGGTCCCCATTTACCTAACAGAGAAGATACAAAACACAGTAACTGCAAATGCTTACACATTGAAGAGAGGCCATCACACTGTGTGGATGAAAGCTAGTTCAGAACACGCTACTTGGAGGTGTATATTTCAGCATTGAGAAATGTGGAGTCACTGATAAAAAACCAGAAAGGATCTTGACTGAAAAGGTTGTAGATCTTATGAGAATCAGTCCAGTCCAGAAGCATAGTTCACATAACATCGAAATTCATTGGCTAAGTTTCGAGAGTGTTTTGGAATAAACTTGCATATCTTCACACCAAGATGCTTTGCTGCCTGTTCCTCCATGATTGCACCTGCAGCAAAAATAATTAGTATTCAATGAGAAAAACAGTAACAGAGTATTTGGGCTTTTTTAATAGCTCTCCCCAAAAGCACATATAGAGAGCCTGCTTTTTTTTAAGGAAGCAAAGCTTAAAGCAGCTACACTGTCAGCCCTCTGTAACAACTGAATCTATTGGGAAATTTAAAATAAATCTCAAAGAATGGAAGACACCTCAAGGAAATGCAATGGCTCTTATCACTGTTTTTTAATTCCTCCTGCTGCATTTCAGTGCCTAAGATCTCCTTACTTGTATCACAGTGGCAGAATCCCCTCACACATTCATTCACATTGCAGTTCCTACATTTACCAGTAAGAACAGGTAATACGGAAAAAAAAAAAGTTGACTTTGTTTTTCTTTTCAAGACTTAGCTAAGATCATCCCACTTGACTGGGCAAATGCCATTCCAGCCTATATGTCATTCGTTCTACTTAGCTCGTCCTAAATGCTAAGTAGTATGCGGCAGCTGAAACCCTGCAGCTGCAGACATGTTTAGAAAATCACAAATTTGTACGGTTATTCAATAAGACATTACCAATAAGTTGTGCCTATGTTTGTCATTCCCAGAATTCAACCATTGCAATTATCAAAAGTGTCCCTTTTACAAGAAAAAAATATTTGTGGAACTTTGCAGGACAATCTTAACAATTCATCAAAAATTTAGTAAAACTTGTAATGCCATATGAAAAAAGTACTGACTTCTAACTATTAAAAAACATACGCCTTCAATTTAAAATAAAGGTTGAACTGAAGTATTCCAATAAAAAGCTTAGGATATATATTCCTACTTGAATTAATTATAAAATTAGTATTATTGAGCTAGTGACCTAGTATTTTTATTAATTATACCGGTGCAAAGCAGAATCTTTCCTTTTGTTAAGTATTTTATGGTCTCTGCAGTTTTTTGAAGACATTCCTCAGAGAGATAGGGTGGATCTGCTATTACGATGTCAAAACTGTGTGGCAGGAGATTTTCAGGTAAGTTCAAAGGGTGGTTGTAATCATAGAAGATAAATTCTTCTCCATATACTGAAAACCTTCTGTCGTACTCCAGTATACACACTGAAAAATCTTTTCCATCCTGTTCTTTCAGTTTCTGGTACACGCTTGGTGCACTAACACATGCTATCCTGAAAAAGAGACAATAACTTAGAATATTAATTTAAAAGGCAAACAACAACAACAACCAACCCTACAGCAGTCCTCAGGGCTGCTTTGGGAAAACATTTTAAACATTAGTCCCAAGAATGTAAGCTATTCTTCCTCTATTCTAACAAATAATTACCTAAATAATATCAACCTCCATGCTGCACAAAGACCTTAAGCTTAACACAAAATCTTCTTTCAGAACAGCAACTTGAAAACTTAAAATTAAAAATGACTCTACAGAAACAGGCAGAAAACCAAGTTTTTCCATCTGCTCTACAGAAACATTCTATGAAAACAGAGAATTAGAAGTCATTAATGTGCTCTGAAGCTCTTTGTATTTCTCAAAAAAAAAAATCATAGTAAACTTTTTTCAAGGCAGAGCCTGCAACATTCAATGAAATGCTGAATAGTTCATACCGATCTTACCGTTAATTAAATACATAACAGCAAAGCACTCCTGCAACATCTCCACTGAACAAAGATGAAGTACAATGAGTAATGAATTAAACTACAGCTCTGTCTACATAGTAGAAATGAAGTATTTACAGAAAAGACATGTTACATCTACAACGTAATTATTAACACCTACCTGCCACCTTTTCCAGCTGCCACAACCGCTTCATTAGCCAGGCATGACGCAGTTTCATCACTGTACCAAAACTGGCTCAGTTGCTGAGAAAGATAACACACAATTACAGACATCTTCTGACTGTGCTATGTGCAGTCAGGTGTTGCGAGTCATATTTGAAGAAAACCAAAATCCATAGCACTTCTCAGTTCATAAACTGTAAAGAGAAGTGCCTATTTCCCCAATAGCCTTTTACTTCTGTAATCCAGTGGAAGCAGCAGGTAGCTTACCCTGCGTGCTTCCAAAGCATTTACTGCAGTATCAGGAAAACCAAGTAATGCAGTATCACTGACAAGGTTAGTTCAAACCCAAAGTGCAGATGCACAATATTTATGTGCTCTTAAACTAAGTTACTTTAGCGGAAGAGGAAAAAAGAACTTGAAAAGGGACAGTATGGAAGGAAATAAAGGATAAAATTACTAAATCAGAAGACATCAGACAAAGGAAGAGTAAAAAAAGAAACCAACCAGACACAAATTAAAAATCAGTCTGTCAGAAGAAAGCAAGCAGCAATGCAGCCATCCACAAAACCAAAGAAAGAAGACATCATTTGTTTTTGTACACTGTGTTTGTCTCAAACTCAGGGAAGTATCTTTACTACCCTCGCATGCCAGGCTGGAGTTAACATTTCCAGAAGGGACACATGCTTCTGTTGGCAGCTTTATTACCTCTCCATGTAATTTCAGTTTGTACCCCCATACACATGGAGAACAGACTATACCCAAATTTAATATTAAAGCAAATATTCCTACAGTGTTATTGTCCACGAATAGTTTGATTTTGCTATCTAGGAACATCTTGAGTGTTCCCCTTTTTAATTTCCTTTCATTATCCATCCACAAAAGCTAAAGGCTATTCCTCTAACTGTGCTTTATTCATGGAAGTTTAGTTTCTTACCCAGTCTTCTTCTATTGAGCCAACGGAATATTGATTAAACCCCTGGGAGGTCTTCATGCCCTCTCTCTGCTGCTGTTCCAAATAGAACTCCTGGAGGGCAGCCAACGCATGGGATGAAAGCTGCGGAATGTCATCATCATCATCATAATCCATTTTTCTAGACGTCAACCAAGGGGGGGGAAAAATTTAAATTAACCCTTTTTAATGGTGAACGCTTTTAGTACTGGCATACTCTGCTGAAGTAAAACAACCTCCACCATCACTGCTGATTTAGTCTAACTGCTAACTAGGAAAACCTAACAAGAGAAAATTTATTCCCTCTATTGAGGAGCTCCAGCGAAAGGAAGATTGGAAATAACATACCTCCAGAGATAATTCAGGAACAGCAACAACACTGCTCCCTTTCTATACTACACAGATTTGGCTTGTATTCTTACAGGGAAGTTGTCATTACAGCTTTTTTTTTTTTCCTGAATCCATATACCTTTTTGGTAGGAAAAAAAAAGCTTTTTTAGATTTGGCAAATCCTATGGAAATTATTCCCTTCCCTCACGGAAAGAATGATAGCTACTGGTCATTCCAAAAGTCACACAATTCTGACTCGATTAAATTAAGTAAACTAGTATTGTAGGATCAGCATCACCCTGCTTTTACTCCCACACCATAAAAAGATTCCTCAGTGCCAGAAACCTTCCACAAATAAAAGCAGGCAAGAAGCCTGAGAAGATGTTTTTCTAAGATAACACTACTCGACAGAAAATTTGTGCATTTTGTGCATAAGAACATGGACATGTATCAAAAAGACACAGCATATAGTAACAGAAAACTCTTGAACTGAGTTCCGCCGCACAGTCTCACTTAACCCTATGCACCCCAGGCAGGTAAGCAGCATCTGCCCAGAGATGAAGCTGAAGTGTTTTTGTGTCCTTCCCAGAAGAGACAGTGCCACCTCCTGGAACGAAGAGGACAAAACCAGGAACCCAGCATGTGACAAGTACTGGAGAAAACTGCTAAAAGATTCTTCTCTCAAGAAACCGCTTTCTCTGGGTCTGATGCAGTACACGAGCAATGACTTTAACAGAACTTGGAAACTTGCATACCCTGCCTTTGTGCAGTCATTACCGAGAGAACCTTGTGCCGTCAGAACTGCATGCAACCTCAAAAGTTAAGTATAATTTGAAATATAGCTGCTCACAGTTTTTCTTCTCCCCATGCCCTGTATTAGAACAAGAACTCAAGAATTCGCGGTCTCTTCCCCTTCCACCTGTCCCTCCACACTGCTCGCCCTAGCAGAGCTTTCAAGATATTTCCTAAAACACAGCTCCTCCCTGCTTGCTGGAAAAATGGTACCATTAACCTGCCACTGCAAGATAACTCAGCAGTATTCACTAGAATAATTACTCTGCCATTCCACTGACACGGCACACACCTACGTGTGATAAGAGTAAAGCTCATGGCTTTTCCAGAGTACCATTCACTGACTTGCTGGCTTCTCATGCCAGGTTGGCCAAACAGGGAATCCTTCAGAGCCCAAAGACCCACCTATGCCGTGAGCCTCATGCACCTCATGTACAAGGAGAATTATGGAGTCAAGCTGCCTAATAAAAACAAAAAGGCTAATTTCTGTCCCTAGTTTTTTGTTGAATAAAACATAAATGCTTTAAAATTATTTATATTATTAAATTACATATTATTTACACTACTCACTAAAAAATGCGATGCTACAATCCATTTTAGGCCCTATACAAGAACTTTTTTCATTAGGACAGATGGTAAAAGTTTAAAATCACAACTCACAACTTTATTTTTTATTAAGTGCATCATACACGTAGTGATCTGGTTTGCTACTATCCCCTAGGCAAGGACACATCTATGCTTTGACACTAAGAAACTGAAACAGATGCAAACTTGCAGTTTTTAAGTCAAAAGCTGAAATTTTGATTTTATGTTCAGTGACCCCACACAGGCATTTGTAAGGACTAAATCCATGCCCATGAAATGAAAGCCTCGCAGATAAAATTGCTGATGAGGCATTACCCATTGTTTCAGGAGATAAAAAGGCATACAGCCACAGACACCTTTTTTTCTATAAATATTTTAATTGTTTTTTTAATAGTCTTCCTTTTGGTTTGTAAATTAAAGCCTTAGGAACCAAGCAGTAATTAACTCTGAGAGTGCAAGGAGAGGTAACTCAGAACATATGTCAGAAATATGATGTACTTCTATTTAAGAACACCTTCAAAATTCAAAATATTTTTCTGAACATACATATGTTGTCTACATATACTGACTTAAGTCATCAGCACGAAGACATTTTCATGCTCAAGAACTACATCATAAAACTATTAAAGTAAGAGTTTATGTGAGCAAGACTTGTAAATTCCTTAGGCTTCAAGGCATTAGAAAGGCTTCAAGGCATTAGAAAGTTCTACTGTTTGAAAGGCCCTCCATACCCCTCCCAGAAAGTTCCCTGCTCTCAAGTCCAGAAACAGCCCTGAAAGTTCTGCGGGAGGAAGCAGAGAAACCGACAGTGGCTCTGGCACTTACAGGCCCTTTAAACTCTATTATAAACTCCATGGCCCCTGAGCCCTGATGCTCCAGCTGGCCCACCCATGCTTGCCCCAAGCCCTGGGTCCTTCCACCAGCAGCCTGGGCTCTGGCCTCACGCAGAGTCTCTACGAGGGGGGAGAGGGCTGCAGTTCAGGAATGCCCTGGGATTCAGAGCGTTCCTAACACGTACAGTGCTGACACAGCCACATTACCTGCATTAAACCTGTTTATTGATAGGAATGCAAGGTTTAAAACCAGCAACGTGGCAAATCTTTGCTATTAATTCCTAAGTGTTGCATTTGCACCTAATTAAAAAGCAAAACAATGAAATCAGATCTCCAAGAACAGCTCAAGAATGCTGCATACAGAGTTTGGAAAAATAAGACTCATGGTGAAGCTTCTAAAGGAAAGCAGGAAAAAAAAGGGATAAGCTCCCACAGATAGAGTGGAACATGAACAGGCAGGGTTGTGTTCAGAAGGTAAAATGGCAAACTGGAATGCTACTGGCCCCTGATCTATCCATAAAACAGGGCCTGATCTATCCATAAAACGTGAAAAGTGAGGTGACTACAGCTACACCACACGGCCTAAAGCTCACACAGCGCAGCAGGCGGGATGAAGGGGGTGGAGGTGCCTGCAGACGCCTTAGTCCCTTCTCTACACAGCTCAGACTCTTACTAGCCAGCATGTGTGGTGTTTGCAACACATATCAAGAAAACCTGGACAACAGCGTGTCACTGTAATGAATATTGCCTGGAAGGGGCTGCAGCCACCTGGCTGGAGGTGAACGAGTCCCTATCAGAGGCACTGGAGAGTTATTAAAAGGCTGGTTCTGGTCCCTTCAATTCAACAAAATGAGAAAATACTGAAACTAGAAAAGGTTCAAGAAGGGCAGTGAGACATCCAAAGATGTGAATAGCTTTGGCAGGGGAAGCAGTACGAGGTAGAAAAAACTGAGCAGGGAAATGACAGAGCCTGTAATCATGAGTGGCATGAACAGCATGGGCAGAGATCAAATGCTGTTTTCCAAGGCAAGAGCTAGAAAACAAGTGTGGGCTGCAAGGGACTGGCTAAAAAAAATAAAAAATAATATGAGCTGTTTCCTGACACAAAGTGTTCCAGAGCGACAGAATCCCTGATAGTGACCAAATTCCATAGTGCTTCAAACAAAAAAGTTCATAGGCGAGAACTGCTCAGAGAATTACTAAATATGTACAAACTGCACTGCGTTCAAGAATAAGGTCTGGAGGGCAGGTGGCTACCCGAAGGAGAAGGCAAGTAAAACTCCAGCCCAGTCCTCATCCTGTCGAATTAGCACAGTGGGAGAGGGCGCACAGGCTGCTGCACGCAGGCCGCTGTTCTCCTGCATGTGAAGGATGAAACACTGGCAGCTTCTGAGGCGGCCCTTTTCTCCTGTATTTAACTTGCTTTAACGCCCCCTGCTGCCAGCCCATAACCCCCCGCCTCTCCCGGTGCGCGGGTTCAGCCCCGAAAGCCCGCTCCCCCGGCACCGAGCCCCCGGCCGCACCCACGCCAGGGCAGCGGGACCAGGCAGCAGCCGCTCGGCGGGAGCCCCAACGCTGCCGGGGCTGAGGCGCCCCACCCCCGCCTCAGCCGCCCCTTCCGAGCGGGGAGCGGTGCGTCCCCGCCGCGGGGCCGCGGCACCCTGAAGCCCCGCCCCGGCCCCGGGCGCCGCTGGAAGGGGCTTCCCCCGGTCCGCGCGCCGGCCGCCTTCACAGGGCGGGAAGGCGGACGGACAGGCACGCGGTCTGCCCGGCCGCACCCCTCTCCACGCGGCGCCCTGCCGCCTCGCGCCACTCACCCACAGATCCCTCCGCGCACGCGGAGCACCCCCACCCGGCCCGGGGCGCGCGCCCCCTGCCGGAGATCTCGGCTGCTACGCCCCCATTGGCTGGAACGGCTGCGCCTGGCGCTGCGGCCGCGAGCGCGCCGGGGCGGGGCCGGGAATTGTCCCGCTTCCCACAGGTCCCCGCTGAGGGGGCGGCGCGGTGTAGTGCCTGCGGCGCGCCCCCTCCTGCCCCCGCCGCGGGCCCCTCGCCCCTCCCGGCCACGGACACACTCTGGCGGGTGTCGGCCCGCGCGGCTTCTCGTCCGAGACGGGGCTGGAGCTGCCTGGCCCGGAGCGCGGGCGCCGGAGGGGCTGCCGGGGCGCTGGTCCTCCGGCAGGCGGAGGGAGGCCGTGGTGTGGCTGCGTCCTCCCCGCGGAGATGTCTTTAAAGCGCGCTGCAGGAAGGTTTCGGACTTAAAATGTCACAGCTTGTAAAAGCGCGGCCTGGGCCGAGCCGGCGCCGGGAAGCGCCTCAGCGCCGTGCGCGGCCCCCCCAGCCCAGGGCGCGGTGCCGCTGGGCCCGGCCTCGCCGTTCGCCTCCTCACGCCCGCTCCCGCCGCGGGGCCGGGCCCGGGGGAGCCGCGCGTGGATTGAAGCGGTTATTGCCGCAGATACAGACATTTTAGCTAGGAAATAACCTCGGGTTAGACATCCATCGCCAGCCAGTCCGTGTCAGACTTTGAAAGGACAGCTACAGCTCGAGTTCAGCGCCAAGGGTTAAAAGCCAAGAGCTGCTGACCTCAATACCAGCCTCACTCCCCAAACTTTTTCTCCCATCTGGCTCTCCTCTCCCGTCTTTACATTTAAATTAAACACTGTTTCAGTTGATTCACCGCGTCTTTCCCTTTGGGCAGAAGAACTCCCTGTTTCTCGTGCTGTGCAGGCACAACACATGTGTCTGGCACTTCTTGTCATCTTATATTGCCTCAAAACAAAAACCTAAAAACTTCCTCACCACTGTTTTGCTGGGGTTTTTTTTTTGTTTTTTTCCCCCATTACTTCTTTATAAAGTCTGGTAATTTGTAAAAAGAATTTTCATAACATTGGCCTTCTATTGTTCAGTGACTCTCCTATAAACCAGCTCATAGAAGGTGGCCTATCACATTCTTTATAATTAAACCAACAGCAGACTCTCTTCACATTCTGCAGAGCTAGAGGTTCCTATCAGCAATGAGTTAAATAAAAAACTGCTGTTTTACCTGCAACCTGTCAAATCTTTATCTGCTGCAACAACATGGAAAGTCCTGGGCTCAGCCCTGAGCACCTACAAGCACAGCAGAACTATTTCCTTGGAAAACAGAAATACTAAATTCTGATAAAACATTTTTGCAGCACAGGTTATGTAGGCAGCAGAGAAAGATTTTCTTGCCCCTGCAGGATGTGGGAGTAAGCTGATTTTTCCTTCAGATCCCCACATTTTTTACCTCTCTCTCTTTCATTTAGAAACAAAGCTTTGCATGACAGTAGAGAACTGTGGGCTTCTCCATTTGGTTTTAAATTAATTCCAGGTAGTCTGGGTCTGGCATTCAGTCCATTACTCCTCTGGCTGCTTTGAAAGGTCTTGCCAAAGAGGGTCTTCATCCCAGCAGAGAAGACTGTCCAACGTGGAGTGCACCCATATCCATTCACATTACCCCCACGGCTGTAATTTAAAACAAACACCCCCCCCCCCCC
>WKFP01013033.1:0-64450 GCA_011057875.1 Pterocles orientalis
CCCTGCACCCTCCTTTCAGGCAGCTGTAGAGAGTGATGAGGTCTCCTCTCAGCCTCCTCTCCTCCAGACTGAACCCCCCCAGCTCCCTCAGCCGCTCCTCGTCAGCCCTGTGCTCCAGACCCTTCCCCAGCTCCGTTGCCCTTCTCTGGCCCTGCTCCAGCCCCTCAATGTCCTTCTTGTGGTGAGGGGCCCAACACTGACCCCAGGATTCAAGGTGCGGCCTCACCAGTGCCGAGTCCAGGGGCACAATCCTGCCCTAGTCCTGCTGGCCACACTATAGCTGATGCAGGCCAGGATGCTGTTGGCCTTCTTGGCCACCTGGGCACACTGCTGGCTCATGTTCAGCTGGCTGTCGCCCAGCACCCCCAGGTCCCTCTCTGCTGGGCAGCTTTCCAGCCGCTCTCCCCCGAGCCGGGAGTGTTGCAGGGGGTTGTGATGGAAGTGCAGGACCCGGCACTTGGCTTTATTGAGCTTCATACAGTTGGCCTCAGCCCATCATTCCAGCCTGTCCAGATCCCTCTGCAAAGCCTTCCTACCCTCAAGGAGATCAACACGCCCTCTCAGTTTGGTGTCATCAGCAAACTGACTGAGGGAACACTCAATCCCCTCATCCAGGTCACTGATAAAGATGTTGAACAGGACAGGCCCCAAAACTGATCCCTGGGGAACACCACTGGTGACCGGCCACCACCTGGACTTAACTCCGTTCACCACGACTCTCTGGGCTTGGCCATCCAGCCAGTTTTTTATCCAGCAAAGGGTGTTCCTGTCTAAGCCGTGAGCCACTAATCCTGTTTGTTTATCTTCTCTTTTTCTCGTGTTATATTATTAAAATGCTGTTACCTCAGCTCACGACATTCCACCTTTCTTTTTTTTAATATATATATTCTTTCCCCCATCTCACCAGGAAGGGGAAGTTGGGGGGAAGGGAGCAACCACATGGTGCTTGGTGGGGCGCAGTTGCTGCTCAGCCCTTACCCACGACACTCACATGGTGCAAAAGCCTTTTTTTAGATTAAATTGGGGTTTTGTCCTTGGTGCTTGAGCTATTCAGAGATGGGAACTCAAGTATGCATTCCCATTCCTGGGGGGGGGGAATGGGATTTTAGGGGCAAGTAACATCGTGATTCTTCTGAGCCTTCAAAATACAACAGAACCCTTCTCCCTTGTGAAGCATTAATATTATTGTCAGCTGTTTCCAGTGGTTAGTGTCCTTCCACATTGTGATTATCTGCCTGTGCTATCCATACATCTTATCTTACCTGACCATAGTAGTATTTCCACCATACGTGTTGCTGTGTGATGTAATTTTAATTGTCTTTTCATGAAAAACAACAAGGAAATTGGTTCTCAACTGGAAAGAAATATAATTTATGAGACAGTGTTCTCATGTGGAAAAAAAGATGTTAGAAAAATCTGTAATGAAAGAATTGGGGTGACTGCATGGAACAAACAGATTTGCACAGGTAAATGAGCCAGCAGACAAAGACAGCACATTCCTGTCTATCTCCACTTGGTGGCCCAACAGATAAACTCTCCACATTCGTCATCCTTTGAAAGGGGTTGGATTCAATCTTGAAATCATTTTGCCTCTGACCTGTCAAAGGTCTGCAGAATGAAGCCCAAGAGAATTTCGATATACCTAAAATTTGTTTTCACAGTATAGCCTGCTGTAGGAAGGTTGAGTTTGCATCAACTGCACTACAGTCAGGGTGCCTGGCATCTATCTTGTGCAACATCTAGGGATATCCTACTGCATCATGTCAAAACATAAGAAAGAGGAGACAGATGGCAAGCTTCTCTAAAACCCCTGGAAGACCCTTCTTTGTAGCAGTCATGGTCCTTATTTTGGATCATTAACTCTGCAAGGAGTCCTGTGCTGTCTGGAAGGATAGTCAGGTTACCTCTCCTTGGATTTGGAGGGTTAAGTGCATGTTTGCACTCTCTGTTTAGAATCAGGACACCAGCAAGCAAGGATGACAACCTGGCAAGAAGCGTGTGCAAAGGAGTGCATGGCTGTCAGGCTGCTGCCCATCAGAGCCCTCAGCACTGCCTGGCCTCGAGGATGCTCGCTCCTGTGCCCTTAGGTAGGTTTCACCATCCCTGTCGCAGTCTGAGCAGGGTTTGATTTGTCCGACAAGATACCCTCTGACAAGATACCCTCCGCAGGGTGGACAACTCAATTTGAACAGGATCTTTCAGTCTCACCATTTATCCATGAAGAGAAGTAATTACCTTTGCCTCTCCACTGTCTTCCTGATGTAGGCTCTAAAATAGCTAATGTCAGCTACACCCTGTAAGTGCCAGTCCCTCTGCATTGACTCTAAGGAGAGCTTTGGTGACAATACTGACTCCACAGACAGGTAAAGCTGGCTGTAGTGCATCTCACCGGGGACCTGAGCTTACAGCCTAGAACTGAAAGGGAACTTGAAAAACGTCCTCAGTCTCCTTCCGTGGGATTACTGCCCCTTACTACTCCCATAGCAGAGTGCAGCCATGGTGGTGTCAGCAGCACAGACAGGGCTGCACAGTGAAACAGTCTTGTCCTGACAGATCATACGGTCATCACACCTCCCTTCACACCCAAATTATCCACCCTAGCTTTCTTCCCCAACAGTGCACGGGATGCACAGGACATCTGTAAAATGCTCCACCTCATTTCCACACTTACTTCCTACAGCTGTTACGAATACCCAGATATGTTCACACGTGCACACAAACACACACCTGCATGTGTGCTCACACTTCAGAGGAATAACACTTTGGGGGAGATTCAGTATCCGAAAAGCTGCAGTACTCCTGGAGGTTACTTGAATAACAGGAGCTGGAAGGCCAGGCCAGCAGCTCTGCATATCAGACCAGAACAAAAATATTTCTCTAGGGGCAGAAAGCCTTGACAGGTTTCAGAAATATCAGAGATATCGGAAATATGACCTGTCGGCACAGCAATGGTTGAGGAGAGAAATATGTCTTTAGATACTTTCATTGCACAAGTACTGAGAAGAGACTGGGAGTGCACGTGGGGGCTGGCAGGAAGGCAGGGGAAGGGAAAGGCAGGCTCTGCCATACACCTTCCTCCCCAGACCTGCAGCACTGGCTGTCCCTCAGCACTCTGTCCCTGTGCCCTTCAACAATACTACTCTGCCTTGGATTTTTTACCCATCGAGTTTTTGATGTTAAAATCTCCTCCCAGGCAGTGTTTGTCTATCTCCACCCCCATGCTCCCCCAGTTTCTCCAGCCTCAGCATTACCACCCACAGGCATACAGCCCCTTGCACTGCCACAAAGCCATTGAGGAATTGGCTGTTTGAAGTGTGTAAGCAGCCCAAACCCCTCGTCCCCATCTCCTGAAGCTCCTGGTGCCCTGCAGAGGAAGCCTGGGCTGTGGCTCTGGATGGGCAGAGCCTGGTGGGCAACCCAGCCCCCCTCCTGCCTGTCCTTCCCGGTGGCCCGGAGGGGTTTGTAGAGGTGGCTGCTTCTGGTTCCCGGGGATCGGGGAGGGTGTTGGCAGCTGCCAGTGATGGCAGCAGATGGACCGAGGGAACAGGGGGTCTGTAGATCCCAAGATGGATGGGTTTAGGGACCCTGTTTTCTGGCAAGAGGTGAAAAATGTGTAGGAGGGCTGGTGAGAGTGTAAAACACTCTCATGCCCAGCTCCCATGGTGCTTCTGAACCAACCTGTCTGCCCGTCGAATTCCCTTATTTGCTTCAGAAAAAATATGAATACAGGCTTTTTGTTATTTCTTCCTCACCAGAGCTGCTGTGCCCTTTCTGATGGTTTTACAAAACCCGTAAGGCTGCGTGTGCCCATGTCACCGCTGGGCTGAGGTTGCCTGTACCTGGCGGTGTCAGGAGGGTCCCTGGCCATTCCCTTCCCAGGACAGGAATCATTGCAGCAAGTCAGCAAGAAGCTCTGTTGTTCTGCTGGAATTTCAAGAAATAAATGTCCCCAGGCTGGTGTGGTTTGCAAAATCACTGTGTGTGAAGCTTTCGAAACCTTTAATGTATATGAGCTGATGGGAAGACTGTGAATAGGAAGAAACTCTGGGAGAGAGGGCAGATAGACAGAGTGCTGACATTTGCATTCCGCCCTGAGCACATCCTGACAACCCGTGGGTCGTCTGGGGGCAGGTGCAGGTAAGGCATCCAGGGTATTCTGCCCTGGGTATCTCCCACCTGGCAATCCCTGTGAAGTAGCTATGTTTATTTACTTGCTGCTGTTTTCAGAGGTTGGCAGCAGGCTTCTAGCTGGCTTTTTCAGAGCCCAAAGCAAAGGAAATAGCACTGCTCTCCCCTGCTTGCATTTTTTTACAGTGCTTTGTATTCAGTTCAGGCAGTGTCAGGACTGCTGGCAACTTTGTGCAGCTTACTAGAGCTGAGCCTCTCCCCTTTCCCAGGACTACACTGGCATCATCTGAAAAAACTGTTTATTTCTGATGTAATTCCCTGGTATTACATTTTCCTATCTATAATAATTGTAGCTCTGAGCAGTGATTGCAAATGAGAGCAGACAGTCTGGGCACAAGTGATGGGGAAGGATGTAAAGACACGGAGTAGGATGGGTAAATGAAGGGGCAGAGGTGAGAAGCAGTCGGGATGGGAGGGTGGAGAGTCTATCCAGTCTCTGAAAGGTGTAAAGAATTGTGTACTTCACATAGCCTCTTAAAACCATCTTCTCTGCATGGATCATACTAACCCTGCTTTAAGAAAACTGGGGTGAGCGATGTCCTCCTCTGTGACATCCCGTTAATCCTCCTTTCAGATGTGAGAGTGTTGTAAGCCATTGACTGAATGGTGCTGGCAGAGCAGATGATACTGCACATAACCTCGACAGTAAGAGAACACGGAAAAAGTTTCCAGGCTGCTTGGCAGGGGTGGCCTTGGTGTGTTTTCTGAAAGGGGAGCCCTAGGATCACACTGCCACGCTGAGTTCGAAAGCCCCACGTGCCCAGAATGCACAGCTAGTATGTGGTTAACCATATGGTTACTCAGTGTCTTTGGGAGTGGTTTACAACTGTGCGTGGGTGGTAGATTCAGCAGGAAAATATTTCATTATGCTGAAGAAATTCTCTGATGTGCTGCAGCTGTAATACCTCTTGCATTATTCAAACAATGGCACTCTGGCTACCTTGTCCATCACGTTAGAGATGACTTATGACACAAGTGTGTGTGTGGCTTGCTGCCATCTTGCATTCTTAGCTGAGATCAGCCTTACATGGTGTGTCCTTATTTCCAGGCTTTTCTTGTCTGCGGTGTTATGTCCTTCCCATCTACTAAACAGCTTTCTGTCTCCTGGAAAGCAGGAATTCTGCTTTCACGTTATCTTGATCCTAATTAAGGTCCAGATATTCTCATCATCACAAACATCATTAGGAAAATGCCACCTACACCAGCAAGTTCTGGGGCAGTCCTGAAATGTGTAGCTGCAAGCAGTTGTTTCCTTGAAAGGAATCTCAGGTCCAGCACTTTAGTGTTCTATGAAAATTTTCTTGATCTGCCTGAAAAAATATGTATTACTTAGTGTCCTCCTGATACCACCGACAGCTTTTCTGCTTCTGTCCTGCTGGGTGCCCTTTCCTGCTTACCTCAATTTACCCTTCACCTTTCTTCCACTGAAGTTCCTAACTCCAAGCAAGTCTCTGATGCAGCTGCACAACCACTCCAAACCTCAGCCTCCACTGACCCCAGGAAGAGCAGAAACAAGAGATTGTGCCTTTCTATCCAGCGCCCAAATAATACATGAAAACTCAGTGCCACAAACACATTGCGTTTCTCTTGCAAACCTAGTGCTTAGGGACCTTAAACATCGTATGGCCAGTGAGCAGCTGGGTTCTTTCCATCCAGCATGGTGCTGTCTTTGTGTTGTGAGTAAATTTCCCAGAGTACCAAACCAGTATCTGCTGAAGCATCCTGGTCTGAGTGGTTAAGTGCTGACCTGTCTAAGCTCCATCAGAACCTACAGCTGGAAACTCCCCCAGTCTCCATCCTCCTTGTGCCCTGTCCGTAGGCGGTTGTCAAGAACAGTGCCCGGCACAACATGGGCGGTTGTGGTCATTTGTATGCAACACCTTTGTCATTAGGACACCACGGGGTCAGAGAACACCCACGGAAACTCAGAGGGACTTCTGCATATTTTGAGGTTCTCCACCCATAAAGATATCACTCTCTACATTTATGTCTTCGTAGTTTCTATGCAATTCCAGAGCTGAGAACACTGGAGCATTAGTATGTCGCAAGCTCAACTCTTCTTTCCTAAGACACATAATTTTTAAGCATTGTAAGCACATGGAAAGGATTAAATTAAGAAGCACCAGGTGCAAAGGAAACCTCCCTACTGCGCCATCGTAAGCTAGACCTTAATCAAGAATATGAAAGCAATTTTAATAATGCTGCATTTCACTGGGTAATTGGAGGATGACAACAGATTAAGTAGGATAATTTTCTACCCTGTGATCATACATTTGCATTTTCACTGATGCTGCTCTGCATGGGGAAGGGAACTGGGTGAATACAGAGAGGGGCCAGTTCTCCAGAGGAAATGCATACAAGATCTGTCCGGGCAGCCAAGCACGTCCTGGAATGAATCTGGCTAAGGGTGACACTAGGGCTGTTAATAAGAGTTGGTCATTTGGCTCTCTCCTTGAAGACAACCAGTACTGTGATGCTGGAAAGCAATGAGCAATTTCACCACTTGCAGATAATTCTTGCCTTCTCTGAAGTACTTGCTAGGCCCAAAGTGAGAGATCAGTGGATGGAAGGAATATAACCACAACCCACTCCGGTACTTCCTCTGCCTAATATTTTTCCATCTCTCTGAGTCAGTTAAGGAGCGTGGAAGGATTAGTCTGTGGGTTGAGGTTTTTCTTTCATGTCCAACCAGCTACAATCAACATCTACTCCAACTAAATTTGTGAACTGCAGCTAAGACACCTGTGGAGACACCTGAGAGATGTCAAGCATTTTTATCACTTTTTTTTCTCGTACAGATAAAAATTTTAGTGACAGTTTCCCTCTGATACAGATGCCTTAGCTAAAGGGTGGTATAGAAACCTGCTCTGGTGAAATGGCATAAAACCTAGAAAAACAAAGCGTGTCTCCGAAAGTGCTGAAAATGGCATTTTTATCACTACTAAGCCTGCAATGAAGGACTCGCTTTTGTCTCATGGTGTTTGCAAAAGCAGCAGCATCGTACAGGTCCCAGCGCTCATTTTGAAAGATCAAGTAAGGACGGCTCTGCTCTCAGCAGCTTTTCCCGTGCTGTTGAGGTGGCGACAAGCAGCTCTACCCTCAACACATGGACAGAAGATTTCAGGAACTCTTGGATGGTACCTGTCTCCATGGCACTGTTTTGGAGACAAGGATAAAAGCTGCGTGGCAGGCTCAGTCTGTTTTTTACTGAACTGCCTTTGGGATGGAGCTGGATTTCAGGTCTGACACTGCAACTCCTGCTGAACTAGTTCATGCACTACATAGTGCTCTGCTTCCAGCGCTTGGGAGATTGAATCTCATGTTTCATGCAGGTGCAGAGAAATTTGCATCTGTCACTTCTGCCTGCTCTTCATGTCTCTTTTCATTAGGTATGAGGATGGACGCAAAGGTCAGGGGTCTAGGAGGCCCATGGAGGACCGTAACCTCATAATGCAATGGGAAGACACTGCGGAGGCTCACGTTGCAGTTCAGAGGCTTATGCATGGGCTGGCATTGCTGTGGGTGACTCATACAGGGTTCAGGACTGCAGGGCTCACTGGACCAGAACATTGGCGCACAAAGATAAAAGATCTGCTGTGCTGAATGAGGAGCGTCCTCAGCCTCTGGTCTGCAGGAGGTCAGGAGGGGAGAGCCAGAGTGGTTCTTCCTGGCCTGCAGTCACTTCTGCAAAGAGACGCAGAGGTGAGACCTCCTCATTCCAGTGAAACAAAATCTCCTTGTGCTACATGTCTTCTGCGGAACACGAGGAAAATATCTTAATTGTACTCTTGTTGACCCACTCCTTCTGCTTCTGAAGTTTTGAATGGTTTACTCCGGTCTCAGGGCACTGCAAGTGATTTCCCCTCCTGGTGTGTACAACCCCCCACACTCCCCCCACCTTTCCTTTGGGCTGCTTTCTCCCACCCACAATACCAAGAAATGAGGTGCCACTAAACCCTTTCTGATTCATCACAAAAGTGAGGAAGATCTTACTAAGACATGAGAGATAAGGTGCAGAGCACTGACAGCATTTTGTTTCCAGCTGGTGAGCTGAGGTTTGCTTCCAGCAAAGCCAGCTGGAGCCTGGTGGCTTCAAGCAGCCTGGAGGCTTGGACTGGGGGGTGCAGTGTTGCACTGGTGAAGGAAACCTGTTTCCAGAGCAGGGCTGTTTGCAATCCCTTCGACTCACAGCTCTGACCAATCTTTGCACATGGGGAACCACGGACAGGCAGCAAAGCTTGCTGAAAGCCTATGGAGATGCAGTGGAGCAGCAAAGGAAGGCTTGGAGGTTTGCAAACTGTCTGCACATATGGGTGATTCCTACGTGCCACTGGCAAGAGCAAAGTGAATCCAAAAAACATGAGGTAAGAGAGATGTGGAGCCTGTTGTACCCTGACGTGAATTCTAATTCTGCATGTTTTCAGGAACAGTTTGGGAGAAGCTTGCAGTGTTTATTCTTGTGTCACTGAGGAGGGACCTGTTCTGTTGCTGTTCTTCATCCCTGTCGGCTTGGCCTGTGCAGCACAGCTTTCAGGGCAGAAACTGGGTTTGGAGCTGCTCAGCATCACAGATTTATTATTGTTAAAATGAACTCCAAACCTATTTGTGAAGACATCAGGCAGCACCAGGAGTTGTGTGACGCACTGTAGCTGCTGCAGATCCTGCAGACCAGGGAAAGTTTCTGCACAGGAAGCAGACCCGGGGTCTGCTCTGCCCTGTTCTCATAGTTTGGCCAATGAAACAATGAAGCATTCAGCTACTAAAATAGCAACTGCACAGGACAGGGTGCAGAGGTGCTAAATCCGTTCCTGAAAGCAATGTGAGCACACTCGGGAGAGATGATGCGAGACTTTGGAGCCCTGATGTTTGGCTGATGTTGCATGTTTAGGCTGGAAAGTAGCTGCTTTGACCTCAGAGCACTACTGGATTCATGGAGAAGGGACACAAAATTCCTTCTTCAGCTGCTACACTTTGATCACAAAAACTGTCTGCACTGGGACATCCTCAGAAGCCGTGTTTCTTGACTAACACAAGGTCCCAGAGCGTGTGGCTCTCCGCAGGCCTCGCGCATCGGGTCATTTCTCATTCTGCCAAATAGATGCAAAGTGAACTTTCTTCCCCCGAACACCACGGGTTTCCGCTTTCCTTTGGGAGGAAATGTTTAACCACATCTGTGAAAACCCTTTTTGGTTCTGTTGGCACGTATCGCTTGGGTCTTGTCACTATTTTTCCTCTTGCTACGTCATTGCAGTTTGAACGACTGGGTTTCCACTGCCTTGCTGTTTAGTAACTAATTTCTAGTTATCTCCCAGGGCTGCAGGACTTCTTTCTGTTCACAGTCCAGAGAGTGACAAGGAAGCTACTGATTATTCCCCTCATGGGCTAAACAGAATAATTAACATGTGGCTGACAAGGGAGGTCAGAACTTGTTGGTGTTGGTCTGCCAGTGCTAAATTACACTCTCATGGAGTGAGAGGTTTTACCTTGTCCCCAACATCCTCTCCGAAAAATTGTGTGGGATATAAAATCTTGTCCGATACTGAATCTGTTCCTAATAGCAGTGATCATTGCATTACCACAGGGTTGCAAGTAGTCTTCAGATTTTCCAAGCACCAGGATTAAAGGCTGCACTTGGTACTCCAAGACAAGACTGTTTAGGCTACATCAAGCAAGGTGTTATCTCTCACCAAGCCTTTGCTAGCTTTTTCTAGTTGTGTAAAAAAAATCACACACACACCACCCCCTCCCCATTCACTTCTAATCGTGACTAAGCTGCAGAGCAATTGCAATGTCACAGTATGATTCTGGTAAATTTATCTGCTTCCAGTAGATGGCAGTACAGCAGTGCAGTCCAGATGGAGGTTAGTTCCTGCCCCCGCCTGGGCTGCTGGAACAATACTGCTGTTACTCTGGGCACCCAGTGGATTTTTGTTTTTTCTTCTGGCACTCGAAGTAAATGGGGTTCAAAACATTCTTGTTCTTTTCATTTCCTGTCCACTAGAATATGTTATCTCTATTTTATGCATTTTTATAACTTTTTTGTTTTTATTTTTCAATGTGCATAACTCCACAATCCCTTCCTTTTAGAAAATCTGTCAAGATACTGAGTGTTTTCTACTGTATTCACACATATGCTAACCACTGGGCACTGCTCTTTCATGTGTAAAAGTTCTGCCCTCAAGTTACGCATCTGGGCTCTCTGTAGAGCGGAAAGGAAGAATCAGGCGCTTCACACCAGCTCCACAGCAGCTAGCAGGCAAAGCACTGACCAGTTACAAGAAGCAGCTGGTAATTTTAACTGATTGATTACATTTCAAATATATTTGTTAGGTTTTTAGGTACACTATGCAGTTTCAAAAAATCAAAAATGTTGTAGACTGATACGCTTGCATTAAAAAAAAAAAAGCCAAAAATGAAGGCACTTGTTTTTACTGCTAATATCAGAGTCAGTTCTGATAAAAACATGTTATCCCACTGATTGTGCTTATGCACAGCAAGAGTGGATATCACAGCCCCTTCATATGGATCTCCAAAAGCCATTCTTTAAAACAGTTGTCTTCAAGTCAACTAACTTGGGTTATTCATTAATCAACTATTTACATTAGCAAAAAAAAAATTAACAAGAAACGTGGGTAGCATATTCTAATTTACCTTTACATTATGATAAATTTAAATTAGAATTTGTATTTATTTAACCATGCACTTGTGGCTTTTAAGCCAAGACAAGTTGACTCATAAAACACAGTTCTTAGCATCTGATTTTCCTTCTGTTTAGTTAAAACACATTCCAATTCTTTCTCATTGACCTAGCATAGAATTTATTAACTTACGACCCAATTCATTAAAAGCTGAGTAAAATTTAAATATTTCCCCATGACTCATCACAGCTTCTAGTCCACCAAGTTTTGCCCTTGCACGGAAAAAAAAAAAAAAAAGCTCAAAGTATTTTTCTTTGCAAGCAAGTGTGCTGAGGCTTGGGGAGAGAGGGAGAAGCAGGGCGTGTCTCTGGGATCCGTAACCCTGAGTCCTTTCCTGAAATGAGGAACCTAACGCAACCCTTGAGGACATCTAGATGTGTAGATACGTGCATGCATGTATGTATAAAGACAGAAAAAGAGTACTCCTTTACCCAACTAGACCTTTCACGGTTCTTGAAGCATGTCAGCATCCTGTTTGGTGCTCAGACAACCACCCACCCAGGACAGGAGGCCTGACGTGCCCTGATGGGAACACTGACTGCCAGCCCCTACGCTGTCACACCCAAGGGCTCTCCAAGCCTCTCCTGCTCTGTTACCACGTGGCCGTGTCCATCCAGAATGTTGAGATGCAGGATTTCAGGCTTCAGGGTTAGGTGGCTGTTGGTTGGGATTCTGGGAATGACAGTTTCAAGCAAAACTTCAAACTAAGGCCAAATTAGTCCTTTGACTTCATTATGCTAACCTGCTTTTCCTATTTGATATTGGCAGTCAGCCAGTGCTATTTATTGGATTTGGTACCAATATGTTTATTCAAAAGGAATGCTGCCTTGGGCTTCCTAGCTGGACTTCTACAGAAGTTGATTCTCTAACTCTGCTATCTGCTGTTTGCACCTTTGTAAAAAGTTCCGGAATTAAATCTTCTATATTTAGCATTTGATCAAAAACAATTTTCCATTTGCTGAGAAAATGAGCAGAATGGTTAAACTACAGAGGGAACTGTAAGGGGAAAATCAGCAGCAGTCTTCTGAGTATCAAAACTGGTGTGACATACACGTGCACGTCTCAGCTGCTTAAAGGACCTGAGCGGAAAAAAAGGAAATTTGCCAGGGAAATGGTGGTTTTTTGAGGGGGAAAAAATGCAATGGTCTGTGTATGTCACCAAAACCACATCTTTGAGTCACTCACAGCTGCCTTTCATGCAGAGAGAGGGGGTAAAGGCACTGCCACCGCGTGGTGCTTGTTCCCAGGGTAAGTAAGGGCCAGAGCTGGCTGTGCTCCACATCCCCAGTGGTGCAGGTAGGACCTGGTGCTGGGCTTGGTTTAACTACAGCTGGAAATGCTGTTTGCGCAGGCAGATGGTGGCAGCGGCCCACAGGCACTGATCTGTGCATACAGCTGCATCCCAGCTTGCTGAGCATGGCCAGGGACCAGGGATGCGTGTGAAGAACCAGGGATGCAGCTCCCAGTCTGATCCATTTCCACCCATCCCAGCTGGCTGCCAAGGGAGTGGGGGCTGGGAAGCGACACCAGAAAGGGATGGGAGGAGATGGGGAGGGCAGGGAGGTTCAGAGAACACTGAGGGTCAGACCCATTTGTACGTGTGTAATAGACGTAACTCTGATGTGTGTGCAAGGCCTCCATCATCCTCACATTGATGTTTCCCTTCAACAGAAACAACCTGGGAGCGGCCAAGCAGTGTGCCTGGGACTCCAAAGAGCCCTGTGTCACAGAAAAGTTCTACAGGTACGGTTTGATGCTGTGCCTGACCACTGCATTGGGTGAATCCTCTTCTTTACCATTCAGCAGAGCAAAGTGTGAGTGCTACACAGTCGTGTGAGTGTAGCAGAGTAAACGTGGTGGGGCTTTTCTTTCATAGAATTATGGAATCATGGAACGGTTTGGGTTGGAAAGGACCTTAAAGCTCATTGAGTCCCACCCCCTGCCATGCGCAGGGCCACCTCCCACTAGCCCAGGTTGCCCAAAGCCTCATCCAGCCTGGCCTTGAACCCTTCCAGGGATGGGGCATCCACAGCTTCTCTGGGCAACCTGGACCACTGTCTCACCCCCCGCACAAGAAAACATTTCTTCCTCACATCTCATCTCCATCTCCCCTCTTCCAGCTTAAAACCGTTCCCCCTCGTCCTGTCCCTGCACCCCCTGATCCAGAGACCCCCCATCTCTCCTGTAGCCCCCTTTCAGCACTGGAAGGTGCTGGAAGCTCTCCCCGGAGCCTTCTCTTCTCCAGGCTGCACACCCCCAACTCTCTCAGCCTGTCCTCGCACGGGAGCTGCTCCAGCCTCGGACCATCTCCGTGGCTCCTCTGGCCCCGCTCCAGCAGCTCCGTGTCTGTCCTGTGCTGAGGACCCCAGAGCTGGGTGCAGCACTGCAGGGGGGTCTCACCAGAGCAGAGCAGAGGGGGACAATCCCCTCCCTCGCCCTGCTGCTCACGCTGCTGGGGATGCCCCCAGGACACGGGTGGTTTCTGGGCTGCCAGCACACACTGCCGGCTCATGTTGAGCTTCTCATCTACCAGTACCCCAAAGTCCTTCTCTTCAGGGCTGGTACGTCTTCCCACCTGCTGTTTCCCTACTGGTGCATCTTCTGGCCGGTTGTCTGAGGTGTCTTGTCAGAGCTGAGATGGCTCCTTCCTTGGAGCATGGAGGCAGATGGTGGCCCACTGAGGCAGCGCAGATGCCCGCTCTGGGAGGGAGGGCCTTTCCCTGCTTTCTGCTGGGGCAGGGGAAGCAAAAACCTGCAGAGGAAGGTGGACTGGCACGTGCCACGCAGAGCACGTGCACAATGAAGCATTTGAGCAAGTGGGAGCTACAGGGTTGACCACTTCACCTGTGTCCTGACTTGAAGCTGCAGGGAATCAAGTACCAAAGAATCAGCTGCACAGATGTAATTTAAACACTTTGGGTACTGCAGAAAGACAAAGCAAAGCAAAAATTACTCTAGAATAAAAAGTGTTAAATGTAAAGGCCATTACTGCCAGCTGACTGCAAATAATGCAGTCTAGAAGATGTTTTTCATACAATTTTTTTGAACTGATGCCCCTCTTTGTTGGCAGAGCTGAGTGGGAAGTATGCTTGAAGATTGTACATTGTGTTGTGACCAAAGGATTTGTGACATTGTGTATCTTGTTTTAACCCAACTTTGAGCATTATTCTTTGCCCAGTATATTCCAAAAACAAGGCACCTTACAGCTGTAGACATCTTCCCAGGCTTGCTTTCCTGACATGAAAAGCCCATCTCCACTAAACCAGTGCTTTTTACATACCCTACTACTTCAAACACATCATTTTACCAAACAGCGCTATGGGAACTGTTTTGAGTTTGGGTGTCTCTTTTTTCTTGGCTCTTTCCAGCTCAGTAACTCCTGTCCTAACTCCCGATAAGAGCCTGCTGCAGGATCCTGAGGGCAGAGTGAGCCCACGGGCTGAGCTTCTGTGGAGTCCGGTTCTAAGACATCGCATTGCCAGCCTGTTGGGATGGGGAAAAGCATCCATAGTTTCTTAGGCTGGGGGCAGCGAACTCAAGAAAGGCACCGTGATTTATATCTGTTTATTCAGTTATGCAATTAGTTTTTAAAATGTTTTAAAGTGCTACCAGCAGCAAGCCTGCTAACTCTCCATCTGTTCTTACAGTGAATGGCTACCACATCTCTGGGACCCCGCTACACCAACTCGACTCTGGTCATATGAGCCTCCGAAAAGCCAGTGGGGACCCCCAGGTAAGCTCTGGGGAAAAGGCCAAACAGTGGTATCCAAGAATAAACGGGTGTCCACTTAAGTAGGTCAGGAATCTGCCCAGAGCAGGAGATCAAGGTGCCTTTTCTTTCAGAAACTGTCAGGTCAGACAGATTTGTTGCATCTAGAACAGTTAGTCTTTGTGTCCAACTGGCAAAACTGTACCAAAGGCCAAGATACTTTGGATTTTTTTGTCCTATCGCTCCTTTCTGAAAAATCTACCAGGCCACTTCAGTCACTATTACCAACCGTATAAATTTTCCTGCCACTCCAGCCTGAAGCCTGGGCCTGTCTCCAGCACAGTCCTCTCTCTAGACATGCACATCTGCCCATGTCTGTAACTCATTGTATTTTCTTGCAGCTCCAGTCGTCCCTCCCAAAGACAGTATTCACAAAGAATTTGTCCGAAGCTTTTTTCTCAATTACTTCATCCATTCCCACGTGGCCTTCTACAGGCTCTCCTCTGTGCCTCACCCATCTCCTCACCCCAGGCTAGTGTTCAAGATGCTGACTTGTGGACAGCCGTTCTCCCTTGTGTATTTGTACAAATTTTCAGTAAATACCCCTGCACTTTTTTTGCACTGCTTCATGTCCCTGGGAGAGTCTTTTCCACAGGTCTTCAGATAGAGCGCAGGGTCCTCTTCCAGCTCCTCCCATGAAACTCTTCACCCCTGCCAAAACAGCAACAGTTGAATAGCTGGTGGGTTGTGCTTCCCTGCCCACTGGTGTTTTTTCCCCAGTGGTTCCTGACCTGAGTTCTCCATTTCATTTCTCTACTAGCTGGTAGGCTCCTCTGCAGTGCAACTAAAATGTTCCCAGTGAAATGCATGTTTGATTTGTGTGCTGCTACCATGTTAACCTGGGTTGCGTGTTGCTCTCAGCATCCCTCTGCTATTCCCTATTTCTTGGTCTAAATTTTGTGCTGTCTGTCAACTGTCCCTCTTTTCCTCAACCCAACTTCTCCCCCACTGCCTCCTAGGTAGTTGCCTTCAGCCTTGCCCTCATGGGTGTTGCTTCAGCTAAGTCAGCATTTCTGGTTTTTCTTGCCCACTGGTGGATTCACGGCATCTCTCCAGTGCTTTGGACTCCCTGTTCCTTCCACATCCACCTGAAACATCTTGCACTTAACTGTCCCGTGCTGCTGTTTCTTTGAGCTGTTTCCACAGGCTGGAGGCAGAGCATGTGGGCACCTAAACTAGGTCAAAAGCATTTTAGAAACTCACGTAGTGCATTACCTGACAACCCTGTCCACACGTGTGCTGTGAGTCCCTCAGAAAACCCAAATAAACTTGCAGGCTGTGACTTCCTTTTAAAAAAAGCTGTTAATCTTTGTGCATCAAAGCTCAAGGTATCTAATTCACAGTGTTTTTGCAGTTGGCTTGGTACACAAGCCGGATGAACTGACTCCCTCAGAACTTCCTTTGTAACAACATTTGGCACTTCTGATTTTTACAGTGGCAAGTCCGACCCGAGTTTATAGCCACTTTTTCGGTCAAATTCACGTCTGAGCTACACGGGGAGTCCATTGCCATGCACTGGTTTGTTCAGCTGACTCAACGATTAGACTGACAAAACCCCTTTCATTACTTTACTCATTCACTTCAGCAGCCTCCATTATACTTTCTTTCCATTGCTCCTTTATTACAGGTTTTTCCAAATTGAAGTCCTGGCTTCATTTCTGCTTTGAACCTAGAACTAGTTTTGAATCTATAACTAGCTGCTGGTGCCATTAATTCTAAGAGCAGCTTGTGTCCACGCCCACGTGGGAGCCTGCTTTCCTGGGAGCTGGGGCTGCTGTTGCAGAACAGTCCTTAGTAAGGAAAGCATCTGACCATAAACTGGTGGTTGCGAGATGTTCTCTATGCTCTCAAACGCTCATGCACTTTGGCTAGTCCCTCTTCTACTTGCCTGCTTCGCCTTGACTGCCTCCTTGTCTGTTCTTGGCACTTGTGTCCTGCTGCAGAGCAGCTCCCAGGCACACTCCAGGATGCTTTCTTAGATCTGGGTAGCAGCCATGGCGCAAACAAACGCTGGCAAGATCCCTCAGGCAAACTCAGCCGCATTTCTTGGAAACAGGTCAAGGGGGAAAAAGCCACAACTGAGAACAACACGGAGCTGTACTGCGCTGGGCGCAGGGCCAGGCCTTGTTTACGGCTTCCTCGAGAGCAGCTGAGCGCTGCCCGTGCAGGCTGTCCCAGCGGCCGCGAAGGGAGCAGCGGCACAGCCCGGCCGGCGGCCGGCCCCGGGCACGGTGCTGCCGCTGGGACTGCGGCTGGACGGAACGTTCGGGCTGTGGCCCGAAGGGAGCGCGAACGCTGCCCGGCCGCGCCCGCTCCTCCACGCCGCGCGTCCGGCCCGTGGTGCCAGGGCACGGGGGGTACACGGGGCTGGAGCCCGCGGCACAGCCCAGCGAGCGCTGCCGGCAGCGGGCTCGCGCGGAGCGGCTCAGCGCCCGCTGCCCCCGAGCTGCTAGCCCGCGGCCGGCGCCGGACCGCACCTGCCCGCTAGAGCGGCTCGGCGCGGGCCGCCCGCTCCAGCCCGGCGCGGCGGAGGCGAGGGGCGGAGCGCTGGGCCAGGGCCGCCCCGGGGGCTCGGCCAGCAGGCGGGGGGGCCGGCGGCCGCGCGTGCTGGCGGCGGCGAAGGGAGGAGGCGCAGCCGGGCGGCGGCAGCGCCTCCAGCTGCCCCGCGACTTGCTCCGAGCCGAGCCAGGCTGAGCCCAGCCGAGCCGGGCCGTGCCGAACCAAGGCGAACCGAGCCGGGCCGAGCCGAACCAGGCTGAGCCCAGCCGAGCTGGGCCGTGCCGAACCAAGGCGAACCGAGCCGGGCCGAGCCGAACCAGGCTGAGCCCAGCCGAGTCGAGCCGAGCCGAACCAAGGCGAACCGAGCCGGGCCGAACCGTGCCGAACCGAGCCGCGCCGCCGGGCCATGGGGTCCGCGTAGCGCCCGCCATGCTGGGCTCCGAGAGCGGCCGTGACGGTGCCCCGCGCTTGTCTCCACAGAGCCAGGGGTCCCCGGCGGCGCCGCGGCGGCAGAGCAAGGAGAGCAGCCTGACGGTGAGTCCGGCGGGGCCGGGCGGGCGGGGGTGCCCCGGCGGGAGGCGGGCGGGCGGGCAGAGCCTCTCCCGCGGGTGATTTGGGTGTTCGGTAAATCGGGGTTCCCAGCGGGGCCCTGGGCAGAACTCCGGTGTCGTTTTGGCTGATTGTGGTGGTGCTGGGCTGAGCAGGAGGTAAGCACAGACCCAGGAAGGGAAACACGCGCTCCTGAGATGCTGCGTGTGAACCAGGTGTCCTGAAAAAACTTCTTCATCTAGTAACCATCCCCCCCACCAGGCTCTGTGTTTGGAGAAGCACTGAAACGTTAGAGAAGTATATACGGAGGAGATGGGTCATTGCCCTGCCAGGGCGCAATCTTTTATTTTTTTCTCAAAGAGGTGTCAGAAGTGTCCAAGTAAAGATTTCTGATGGGAAGTGTAGGCAAAGGTTTTAGGTTTCAGTATGAAGTAAATCTTACATTTGCTTTTAATATTAGTAATTAAATATAGCTGACTCAATTAAGATGTTCTCAGTGTCATGTTTACAGACATTAATATCTTTCCTATGGCTGGTGACCTCATCTGGAACAGTTTGCACTTCTGGACTCCTCAGTGCAGGACAGATGTTTAAAAACAGGAAGGAAATTATAGAATCATAGAATCACAGAATCATTAAGGTTGGAAAAGACCTCAAGGATCATCACGTCCAACCGTCGACCCACACCACCTAACCCACTAAACCGTGTCCCTAAGCACCACATCCACACGTTTCTTGAACACCGCCAGGGATGTGGAAGCAGCAGCAGAAAATACCAAGTTACTGCATGTAGGCTGTCCCTCTTCCCTTCTGCAGCGTATGTTCATTTATGTGTCCATAAATCTGAATAGATTAATGAAAGTGGCTGGGAATAGAAAGGTTTATTTGAAAGGAAATAATAAAGAAGATAAATGGACAGATAAATTAAATGCAGTGTAAGGAGAGGCTATAAACATGCTTAGAGCTGTGTGCATTGGCAGGATATAAAATCCACGAGAAGAAAAAGAATAATGTTATACATCATTGTTAACTGTTACTATGAGGAGGAGGAGGTGGTTGTCTGCATTACCACACAGCCTCTAGATTTATCTGTCAGTGAGCATGATTCCCTGGGTTTCTGGTGACAGGGACAAGGGTTTGAAAGGAGCGCGTACAGGTCTCTCTGCAGGGCAGGTCAGTCATTGCCATGTAGGTGCAGTTTTCTCAGAAAAAAAAAATCTTCGACAGTTTACTTGGTTATCAAAGCCAGTCGTTACAAATGAAAATTGTGTTATTACTGTTAATTAATGTATTAAGAGAGTGGCATGTCATGAAGTAAGTATAAATCCGTTGGTTTGGGCTGATTTGCAAGTATCCTGGCGAATCAGCTGCAGGGTGGCTGGGGCTGGAAACATGGCTGAGCCCCCTCACGCAGCCCCTGCCTGCCCGGGCTGAACGTCGTGTCCAGAGGGACTAGGCATGGTCCCGGGTTGGGTTGTGGTGGGTTGCAAGGTACAGCACAAGACTGACAGCACTTGTTTTTCTGAAATACTCACTGCGTACAGGAGTGAGGACTCAGGAGGTTCCCTGAGGGTGGTTTTCACTGTCATTTTTGCTGGCCCGTGCGCCATCTGGTAGCGTCTGCAAAGCAAGAAAGTATTGTGCATTGTGTCAGGGTCACTGGGTGTGCATTTCTCCAGCAGAAGTCCGACACTTTCAAGTAGATGCATCAGACGGACAAAACCGAGATAATTTTAACAGCTGTTTGCTCCAAGCCATTGCTTGCATCCAAGGAAGCACTGTGAAAAACAACATTCTCATACGAAGTGTAAATTGTAAAGCAATGTAAATTTTCTGCCTGTCTCCTGGGAGGTTATATTTGTTCAGTGCCACTCAAGCTGATGCTGGGATGCTCTGCTTAACGGAGCTGCAGGGCACATCCTTAGCTGCTGTCAGATGATTTTTCTTGGTTTGTAGCAGTGCTCAGGCAGAACCTATTCCTGTAGAGGGGGATTTTGTGATTAAATTTGGGGCTCTCAGCCCAGCAAACCTCTCCCCAGACTGAAATCAAGTGGTAGGAAAACTGCAGACATCAAGTGATGTCCAGCTTGACCAGCGGGTACAGCCTAGCTGTGTTTCACTGCTTGCAGCAGAGGGGTGGGAGTTTGTTCCCATCTTCCTAGGAATGCATTTGCCTCCTCTGCATCCTAATAGCCATTTAAGAGCATGGCTTCTGGAAAAACTGAAGGCAGGTGGGAGCTGGAGTATTTCTCATCTGTATGCACCCAACAAAAAGAGTATGATGTTTCCTCTTTGGTAAACGAATGTTCTCAACACTGTTGTCTGTTTTCTTTGGAAGGGAAACCCCTGCTGGGTTATATCAGAGGCTGTTATGAAACTGCTGCTTGCACAAATTATTGATGCTCACTTAGGAAGCATCAGTGCAGGTCTGTGGTCTGCTTTGATTTTGCAGTGAGTTTCAAGGTGCACTCATTTGTTTTAGGCTGGGTGGTTTGCAGTCTGGTTGCTGAAGAGCTGTGTCTCTGGCCTTGAGTTCCTGCAGAAGCTGAAGCTCCTTTAGCATAGGTGAAGGAGAGCTAAATGGAGAAGATACAGGGGGATATTGACTCAGGGACAGAGCTGTGCCTCACTTGAAGAGCAAGAAACCTGTCTGATGATACAGTATTTCTCAGTGTGGGCTGCTTTCTGGAGAATGCTCTAGTGCCTTATCAAGATACATGGCTTGGAAAATGCTGGCATTTGTATAGAGTATATTGGACACATAAATGAACATGTGCTGCAGACGGGAAGAGGGACAGCCTACATGCAGTAGTTTGGTATTTTCTGCTGCTGTGCTCTGCGTCTGACACAATGTGATGAACACAGCATGAGGCTGCACGTTCAGCACCCTTCTCCCGTCTGCCCTGGGGCTGGCTGCATCACCCTGCCAGCGCTAAAGCCATATGCAAACTCATGGTGTTGAAGCTACCTAGACATAGTCCAGTCATTCTTAATCTTCCCCAGCTGGGTAGAGTTAAAACTGCCCAGGCCTTTGTCTGTGCTTAGGCTCTCCTGAGATCTCTTCCAGGCTTTGCATTTGGCTGTTTTGCCCAAACAGTCCCATCCGGCAGGTGAACCCCTTACATCTAGTGGAGTTAGCCCTTGTACTTTTTGGGTCTCAGCTGAAATTGTAAAGCAGATGCTAAAATTGGGCAATCTGGTGCAGCTGGTTTGTGTTTAAGGTGCTGTGAATGTGCAGAAACCAGAAAAAATAATCTGCATTTTTAAATTGAAGAAATGAGCAGGACTGTTGCCCCACTTTAGTCTCTTTAGCAGGGCACAGTAAGTTCACCCACTGTCTGCTCATTTGTTTTTATAGTCTCTTATGTAATAAACATGTAGTTGATTATCTAAGCCTTGATCAAATTATTCTTGGTTTATTCATGTTGTTTGGCAATGTCTCATTTACTGGTGAGTGCTGGTACCAACTTCAAAGCCTCCAGAGGACTTTGAAAACCATGAAATGAATGTGCATGTCCAACCCAGCAAAGTTTCTTGCTCCAGTGCTCACTGCTGTTGTGCAAATCCTGTGCTCTTACCTCCTTCCCTGGGACTTTTCTTTTTCTGTCACCTTTTTGCATCTCAGACATAATCAAGAGTCACCTACAACATAAACAGCTCATTTTGCCATCACTGCCAGTGTACTCATCCAATATGAGCTGGAATATTTAGAATATAATTGCTTTTGCTTGTGATCAGTATAGAGGCAAAAGTATTTTAATCTGTTTATAGAGTTTGGTACACAGCAGGCTTGTCCAGAGAAATGCATCAATGTTTTTGGCTTGTCTGGTTTTCTTCATAGAATCATAGAATGGTTTGGGTTGGAAAGGACCTTAAAGATCATCAAGTTCCAACCCCCCTGCCATGGGCAGGGACACCCTCCACTAGCCCAGGTTGCTGAAAGCCTCATCCAGCCTGGCCTTGAACCCCTCCAGGGATGGGGCATCCACAGCTTCTCTGGGCAACCTGTTCCAGTGTCTCACCACCCACATAGTGAAAAATTTCTTCCTAATGTCTAGTCTAAATTTACCCTCTTTTAGCTTATACCCGTTACCCTTTGTCCTCTCACTACACTCCCTGATACAGAGTGCCTCCCCATCTCTCCTGTAGCCCCCTTCATGTACTGGAAGGCTGCTATTAAGTCTCCTCGGAGCCTTCTCTTCTCCAGGCTGAACAACCCCAACTCTTTCAGCCTGTCCTCCTCCCCTCCCTGAGCTTTGCTGTCACTATGTTTTTCAGCATCTTTTCTCTGACTCTGTACCTTCTTCTAGCCTTGGCCACCCAGTGGCTCTCTCTCACACTGGTTTTATGGTGCCACTCGCATCCAGTGGCAGCTGGAAGGACAGGCTGCTGTCCTCTGGCATGTTTGCTTAGCTTACGCTTGGGAGTAACGCTGGTGTTGCTTTCTTGCAAGCTGACAACAGCTATTTCTTTTATTAATGAAGAGGCTTGATGAGGACTTAATGTCATGGTGAGTGTGGCTGTCACGTCAGCTGTCCCAGCAGAGCCTGGGTGAATGCAATGCAGGTCAGAATGCCTTGTTTTCTCTTGAAGTTCTGTGACTCCATGATTAGCTTTGTGTTTTAATTTGTTTTGTTTCTTACCGGCAATTACAGCTGTAACAGTCAGCTCCTGCACACTTTTGTTCAGACCTTCTTGTCCAGTCAGCATTGTTGAAAGGGATTAGCGCTGCCATGGTCTGTTGCTTGAATTTGGACCTTGCACGTGGCCGGCTGTTGGGGGGTGATGGGTGGGAGCAGTTGTTCCTCACAGTTAGCATGAGCGGGGGTCCCTCGCAGAAGGAAAGGGCGGCACTCTCTCCAGGGCTGGTGGAGACATTTAATGCTGTTAAGCAGGGTGTCATCGCGAGGTGCTTTGGCTCTCTTTCGGTTCACCAGTGGGACTAAGCTGGTGAACCAGTGTGTTTTTCCAGCTAGCTTTCGTTCTAGGAACAAGAAAAGGGGCATTTCACAGGGAGGATTGCGGGGGGAGCGAGATGTGGTCACTGCACTGCTGGCATGCGGCTGTGTCCTCCTCAGTGCCAGCCTGGTGTTCCCCTCCCTGCTGGGAAACCTGTTCAGAAATACAGATCCGAGAGCTCTTTAAGGTATAAGAAATCTATGGTGATGAAAGGAAATAAAAAGTCACAGGATTTCCTACGCAGTTGTATATAATTTTTAGTAATATTTCTAGAGTTTTGGAAATTTTCATGCCCCCTCCAGGACTTTGTGTAGAAAAATGTAAGTTCTGTTCAGTTCTGTTTACCACGCAATTTTTTTTTTAAAGATTGCAAAAGCTTCTGCATTTTATTTTTTAATTCTGACAGCAACTTCCTTTTAAATGCAATACTAGACCCAAATGGTCTTATTATTTTTTCCAGACAATTCAGTCTTCTTTCTAGACAATTAAGTATAAGCTTTTGAGAAGTGAAGAATGTTTTATTTATTCATAAAAGTTTGAGTCTGATGATACTCTTTGAGAAACACACTAATTAACCCTACTCTCATCACCTGTTGGCGTGTAATCACTGTCCCTCTTCCTGCTGCGTGCGTGGATGGTGTGCGTTTGGTCCATCACAGTGGGACACCTTCACCGGTCCAAGGGGCATTTCCAGTGCCTGTGTGTTTATTTCTTCAGGATGTCAGAGATGTAACAGAGAGTCTTAAAGTTAATAAGCAGCTTCCAAGTGTCACAAATTTAGTTTTTGTGAAATAGGAGCCGTTTTTAGCAGGGAATATGAATTTCCCTTGCAGCTTCCCATTGCAAATTTTTAATCTGCAGGGAGCAACTCACGTGCCACTGTACGTGCTCCCTGCTGCATGTCACCTCCGTGTCCTGGTGCACAGTGTGATGATGCCCAGTCTTCTGGTAAAGGTTGCAAAACACACTTAGGAGTTGCCTGTTTCCCCTCCCCTTCTCATTGTCCGGTGTGACAGTGCTGGGCCCTAGAAATCTGCCTTGAAACCACTGCTGTCGTCTTGGGCAGCACTTGGTCCTTTCTCAGTTGAAATAAGTCGTCTTGGGCAAGTGTGTTTCCACAGGGGACCTCCTGGCCATTCTCTGCAAAGCCACCGGTAAGAGGACAGGTGGAAACCAGAACAGCTTCTCCTTTCACCGCTGCGTTATTGATGCTCCTGATCTAGAGATGTGAATCGTTTCCAGCATCCCTAAAACTTCCAAGCAGTCTCTTTACCTCTTTTGCCTTCTGCTGCTAACTGTTTTTAACTTGAGCTGAATCCCGAGTTCCTGAGGCTCAGCAGCCTGCTCTGAAGAGGCAGCACCTTGTCCCGGGTGCCCGTGAGCTGTGTGGTGTGTGCGCACACGGCTGCTGTGCACAGGACACTGTTCCGTGGGGGCTGGAGGGGTTCAAAAGATGGAGATGATGGAGGGGCTGGAGCTGCTGGGGGGGTTCAAAATGCTGTAGGGTCTGGAGAGGCTGGAAGGGCTGGCATCCGAGTGACCTGTGGCTGTCACCCAGATTTTTATTCAGTGAGTGTGAAATGCAACATCGAAGCCAGAAATCCTCAAAGCCAGAAGCTGTCTGACACCGCATTCCTTCACACGGTTCCCCGTGCCATGGCCATGGCTGACAGTTGTTTCCCACGTCTCCCTGGCTCTGGGAGGACGGAGCTGCAGCCGTGCTCACTCGTGGGAAGCGGTTTGGCCCACGATGGCCCATGGAAGAGTTATCGTGGGTGGGTTCTGAGGCCATTGCATTTTTTTAAGGTGAAACTACAATATATTGGTTATTTGAGAGCTAGTGCATGGCTCTGACAGTGCAGAGGCACGCCCAGGTGCCAGCGTAGCCCGTGGTGGGCAGTGGCAGGGGATTCCATGAGCTCTGAAGCGAAATGGAGCCTTTTCTCTGTCCGCCCCTTGCGCTGCTCCAGCCCTGCTCCAGGCCCGTGCCGGTCGGACGCTGCTGACTGGACCAGTTGGGCTTAAGGTTTCTAGCTGGTATTTTTAAGGCATTTGGGCTGATCGTTTGTGGAGCTTCCTGGCGGGGTGAGAGGAGCGGACGTCTCTCAACAGGACATTCAGGAGGTGCGTGCTGGCAGCCCTGGCGCCGGAGCGGTGCAGGCCCGCGGGCGGCTCTGCGCACCCCTGCCTGTGCCGGCTGCACCGCCGGAGAGGGGCCAGCGCCTGTCCTGCGGGTACGGGATCTGCTCACCGGCTTCTGGATCTGGTGGTCCCTGAACGGAAAAGAGAAAGTAACCCAGCAACCAGGGCGAGACAGGCTTGCAGTGCTGTTCCGAGACAGCAGCTGGCAGGGGAGAGGCGGGAGAGGAAAACTGGAGCAGACAGAAGGTGTCCTTGGTGAACGTCCCTCATGGGAGGGCTCCGTGCTGGAGGCCGCGGTGATGGCGGAGGTCAGCCTGGGATAACACAGAGGCCCACTGCTGCAGCGTGGGCAAGCCCAGCTGAGTGTGACGCGGTGGTGTGTCCCCTGTCATGTCCCCCGAGGGCACAGGGGGGTGGGGTGCCTGGGCAAGGGTGAGCACTGGTACCCCTGTCGCATGGCCATTCCCGCTCTGGACTGAGCCGATGTTTTATAACTCCTGGTGCAGGGCACTCCTGATGGGGAGCACGCGGGAGCGGGGAAGGGCTTTGAGCGGCTCCTGTTGCTGGGATGCTGTGGCTGCCTGGAGACGCAGGCGCACCAGTGCATGGCTGCTGCTGCGAAGCGACGGTGATTTGAGCACTCTGGTCTTGGACCTCCTGCAGGTCAGATCCAAGCCCGATGGGAGCTGGAAGGAAGATGGGAGGGAAGATGCATGGTTTAGGATGTCGCTGAGGGGACAGCCAAAGGTACAGGGTCCTCAGCCTGCTTTGAAACAGACTTGGCAAGCCCTGGGCAGAGTGATTTTTGTGGAGAAGGGAGGTGGAGAAAGCTCTTGCATTACATCCAGGACAGCCTCTGAAACTCCAAGCATGGGCAGACTGCAGCAGAGCCAAGTAGGTTTGCAGGAACAGCATTTTATCAGCTAAAGGCTTTGTCTGCATCGCTCTAGCATGGTGGCTTTACACTGTGTCAGCACTTTGCAGCACGTTGCTGTGTGCTTTTTGGTCTCTCTGAATAGCCCAAAGGCAGGTTTGTGGCCTGTGAGCACTGCTCTTGGGTCTGCCCGTGCAGCAGTGCTAACTCTGCCCACAGCTTTGTTTTTGCATTTCCTGTGAACGTCAACTGATCAAAAATACCCCAACCCCAAACCCATACAGTTACATTTATGAGTCTTCCCTCCCCAATTTCTGTTTGTTCCTTGATTAACACACAAGTACCCTTAGTGCTCAGTGAACCCGCGGGTGTGATAAGAGGGACTGCTTTTCGGGTGCCTGCCCAGCAGAAATTTTCGGCAAGCATTATGTACTGGCAGTGAGCTCTGACTCTTGCTGATGCTTCCCCTGAAGGGCTTAACTGCATCCAGAGTTATTCTGCAGCACAATCCACAGTAGCTGTCACACTCTTTGCTTCCACTGTGCTTTTATCAGGCTACATTTTCTACTGCAATGACTGTTTAATGACTGTGTGATGGGTCCTGTCTCACACGTTGCTGTGGTTTTTGTGCACTGGAGGCTAGCTGACGTTAGAGAGTCCCTGTTCCTTTTTGCAGGGGGCATAATTTCCATCTGAAAAAGTCTCTGGGATAGATGGAAGGGCTGTGCACTGAAAAAATAACACCTTTTTTTGTAATCCCGTGAGAGACTAACATAGCCAGGATTGTCTGATGAGATGCGCCGATAGTGCCTTCAGTACTGTCTGTTTTTCACGGTGTTTCTGTGTTCGGGGCATGCTCAGGGTGTTCCACATCAGGATTTTTACCACAGCTTGTTAGGGATCTAGGAGAACTCCCTATATCATGCTTTCCCAATCAAGCAGGTTTTCCTCATGTGAAATGGGTAGTTTATTTTCCTCTGAGCTAACACTCCTTGCTCAGAGGAGCTTTCTGGGAATGCTTAGCTGCTGTTTCCATGCAACAACCAGTTTTTCTTCACTGACATGTATTCACTGTAGATTTTGTGATTGGAAGTGCTTGGATATAACTTTTAATTTGCATATTTTTCATCAACAGCTAAATTTCATTACTTTCTGAGTCTCTTTTGCTTTTTTTTTAAACAGGTAAACTGTGTGACTTTCCCCCACCCTGACGTAATGCCGGAGCAGCAGTTGCTGAAACCTTCAGAGTGGAGCTACTGTGATTATTTCTGGGTAAGTGGGCAGCCAGCCACATGCCATATTGCAGCTCCCGAGCTTGCAAAAAAGTGGAACAAACAGCTCGATTTGTGGTACAAGGTAAAGGAGAGTTTGGGCTGAAATGGGGTGCGTTAGGGCAGCACAGGGAGGCTGTGGGTGCCAGTGAAGATCAGGTGGAAACCATCGAACTGGTCTCAGACGTGGGTGATTATCAGAAGAGTGTCCAGAAAGGCAAGGTCAGCTGTCAGGAATCACAGAATGTTAGGGATTGGAAGGGACCTCGAAAGATCATCTAGTCCAATCCCCCTGCCGGAGCAGCAACACCTAGATCAGATCCCGCAGCAACGCATCCAGGCGGGCTTTGAATGTCTCCAGAGAAGGAGACTCCACAACCTCTCTGGGCAGCCTGTTCCAGTGCTCTGTCACCCTCACCATGAAGAAGTTTTTTCTCATATTCCAGTGGAACCTCCTATGTTCCAGCTTGCACCCATTGCCCCTTGTCCTATCACTGGATGTCACAGAGAAGAGCCTGGCTCCATCCTCCTGACACTCACCCTTCACATATTTATAAATATTGATTAGGTCACCCCTCAGTCTCCTCTTTTCCAAGCTAAAGAGACCCAGCTCCCTCAGCCTTTCCTCGTAAGGGAGATGCTCCATTCCCTTCATCATCTTCGTGGCTCTGCGCTGGACTCTCTCCAACAGTTCCCTGTCCCTCTTGAACTGAGGGGCCCAGAACTGGACACAATATTCCAGATGAGGTCTCACCAGGGCAGAGTAGAGGGGGAGGAGAACCTCTCTTGACCTACTGACCACCCCCCTAATGAAGATGGTTTTGTCAGAAAATGGGGAGGATGTAGGACAAACTACACATCTCAAAATACCTCAGCTGGAAGGGCTGTGCAACATGAGGAGGGACAGCGCGGTGGCTGGCAGGGAATGTTATTTCACTGTTTCCCAGAGCAGAAGAGCTAGGGATGTACAAGGAACCTGGGGGTATCGCACTTAAAACAAGCTGATAGTTTCAAACTTTGTATTAAATTGTAAAATTCACTCCCACAAGATATTCTGGAGGACAGATGATAAATTACTTTTTTAAAGGATGAGGTTTGTGAAGGACAGGCCCGTTAGTATCTCTTCAGTTGAGTAGTTTTAATGCATCCTTCAGCAAGGGAAGTCTCCAGTGGCTGTATTTCTGTGTGTACCCTCTCGTGCTTAGCTCTGCTTTCAGGACCCTGAGTCAGATTCAGACGATTCAGTGGTCCTTCAAGTGGGGAGCGAAAGTCTTCCACTGGAAAACTGTTTTTTGGTAGATGGGGGGAATAGTACCTCAACATGTATTTTCAGTGATCAGTTATTGAATCATTTCCATTTAAAAAAAAAAGAAAAAGGAATTTCACTTACAAAAATATGTAGCTTTTGGAAGCACAGCAGCACTTCCCCTTGTGCATGCTGTGTTGGTGTGAGGACTTAACAGCAGTAACTTGCTAAAATACACTGACATACTTGCAAGTGGTCATGTTACCAAACCATCAGAGTTTCTTCCAGTCTTCTGCTACCAACGAGCAATAAATTGAAGTGGTATACAGGCTTATTTTTTGCATGTGTCTTACAGAAGTCACTGCCCTGCTTGGTTCTTTCCATTTAGGCTCGGCCACTGCTTGGCTCCTTGGGTTTGGTCACATCTTGTTCTCGGTGAAACTCCATGTAAAGCTGCCTTTCTTCTGCAAACTTTTATCCTCCCATAGCTCTGCTCACCGGACTTCCCTCTTGTTCAGCCTTGTCATCCATGATTGGCCCATGACTCGCCTCCTTCTTTGATCAACTCCACTCCTCCCATTGTCTCAGGCTGGCAGTGCCCAGCTGCCCGGTGCCTGGCGTGGTGTCCTACAAGTCTTCTGCTTTCATTAATGTGGCATTGTTCTCTGTGCAAATGTGCAGCACCCAGGGTATTGGAGCAAAACCTGTAGTCCTTAGGGAAGTGTTCTCCGGCCTTCTTTGTTGGAAAAGGGTGGGAAATAAAATTCTCAAATAAGGGAAAGCAGAGAGAGAAAAGAGACAACGGAGGTTGTTGTTCTTGTAGCAACCCTGAAGTCAGTGCAGCAAGGAGTGAAAAGGGCTGTGCAGGGGACAAACAGTGAAAGAGGGGACGAATGGTGGTAATCTGTTGGACAAGCTGCTGGTTTACCCTCCTTTGCAGTGGATCTGTGCAGACTGGCTGTATTTTTCAGCGTGCAGATCAGGGTTAAACTTCACAGCCTATTAAAGGTCATTTAGGGCTGAGCTACCCCTGGGAAGAGCAGCAGTGTCCTCCCTTCCCTCCCAGCTGTTCCCTTCTGCTGGCTCCAGGATCCTTTCTTCTCTTTGCAGGGCTGAGCTGTCAGGTCTCACGCTCACCAGAGCCACCCCAGGGGCGTTATCAGGTGGGAAGGACAGAAGAGGAAGGCAAGACTGCTGCTTTAGCTCCAACATAGTCTTATGCTGGAGGAGGGGGAAAGAGAAAGTGTTGGACTGTTCCTCTGAGAGAGGCTGAGGTGCTGCAACCATCCACTGTTCTCGGAGGAGGGCTCTTTGGACACCATCGCTGCCTGTTGCTTGGACTGTGTGGGAACTGTCTGTCTGTGGTTTTGATCCCCATGTCTTTTTCTTGAACTTCCTTTTTCCTTCCAGGCTGATAAGAAGGATTCACAAGGCAACAATACAGTGTCGGGATTTGAAATTCTTCTTCAAAAGCAACTCAAGGGGAAACAAATGCAGAAAGAAATGGCAGAGTTCATTCGAGAAAGGTAATTATCACTTTGCTAAAAAATTAACTATTTATGGCCATATTTGTTTTTCCTGATTTAGACATTCCTTCGGTACATTAATGACATGGCTTAAACTGCGTAAAAGATATGCTACTAACTCTTAAAGAACATTTAATATTTCTTCAATGTCCATCCACACCCTCCAGGCTTCCCCAGCTCTCACTCGTGTCTCCTGCTGTGCCTGCCTTCGTCGTACTGCACACAGGCTGTCCGTTTCAATAGAGGGAACCAAGAAGATTTTAAGCTGCAGATTCGAGGAAAAAACATGGACATGGGAAAAACAGAATAGAGATTATATTTGGAAAGGAAATATTTTGTTTGAAAAATAAAGAAGCGGTTTGTGGATATGGAGCATAGGCACAGTTTCCTAGGGGGATGTGTAAAAAGACATCATCACTTGGGCCTTAATCTGGGTATGGAGCTAAATTACACACACAGGTATTTAGAGTGAACCCCAAATTATAAGGCAGATGTCACTACCAGAAAATGCCAGAATGCTGTTAATGGTCTGTTGCTCTGCTGACATGGGAAGAGCACACTGAGCACCAAACAAGCAGTTGATAGATGCTCAGTTCAGCCATGTACAGGAGATGATGTGACATCGTTACTCATAAGTAGTGTCACTGTTATTTGAAATCGCTCGTCATGTGTCCAAGTCAGTGTAAATCATCTTGAGGATGACGCTCAGAACGTGAGAACAGCCCATAGGGGGCAAGCAGCATTTACTCCCAGGAGGAAGGCAGAGCACACTGATGGATGTCCTCTCTTGGAAACAATTGCACCAGTTGAAGAAGCCGCTCTCCTCTGCCATTGCCTCTGTGTTGGTGCTTGCTGCCGAGTTGGCATTGCCTTGCACAGCATGGCTGTGCCGATGGAAATCAATAGTGGAAGCAATGAACAGGGCAACAAACAGGCACCTGTGTTGGCTTTTGGGGGATAGTTTGATTGGGCAGAACTTGCAGACGGTTGCTTTCATTTGCAGTTTGTTTTCTTTCTCCCTTTTTTTGTTGTTTTTTTTTTCTCCCTCTTTTTTTTTGGTATTAGGGATATAGCAGCAGGGGAGAAATGCAAAGTGTAGCAATAAAGACGATCTAATACAGGGGTGCAGAGTGCCCAGCTTCCGGGTGTGATTCCTAATGCATTTGGCGTAAGACGGTGCAAGAGACAGTTACCTCCGTGATCAATGCAAAAGTGTGACCAGAGGATGCAGGTAGAAGAAAGGCAAAGGAAGGATACGATTGAGAAATAGTCTTGCTAAGCTAGAAGATGAGGAGAAGGCACACAGAATTGTGATAGCCATGGCCAGGGAGGAGAGGAGGAAACTTGCTCTAAAGAAAGTAATATATAATGAAATTTGACAGAAACAAAGGAAAGGAGCATTCAAGAGGGAGGGAAAGTTGGCATGAAATGAGAGAGAGCAAGGAGAGAGCAGTTCCGACACTGGGGAGAGGCATGCTCATGTCCTCAGTAGAGGAAGTAGGCATGTTATAAAAGAAAAGATTCGCTGTGTGCTGGTAAGAAAGAAGGTTTGGACTTGGGTGTGAAGAGGATCTAGACAGGAGTTATAAAAATATGAATATATTTTTCTTCTGTTTGGAACAAATGATTCAGGATTGCTCTGTGTGGGAAAGGAGGAGGACAGGATTGAGCTGGAGAGGTTGCTCACAGAAATGTGATCTCAGGCCGTCAGGGGAACCTTGACATTCCCAGCTGAGAGGGAAGAAGTACTGATAAGATTTTCTTGATGACCATCAGGTGGCTTGGGGAAACAAGACAATGTTTAAATAGGGGTTTTCATGTCCAGAAAAATGTTCTCTGTCTGTATATCCAGCCTTTTGGAGGTGAGGTTCAGGCAGCTAATAAAAATACCTTTAAACAGGAAGTTGGGATAACCGATTTCTTTAACAGATAACTGACAACTAACTGAAATTTAGTTTATCAAGTAGATGCTTTTAGAGGAGCTACTTGCAAATAGCAATCTTAGACTGAGCAATTATTGAGCAATTATGTGTTCATTCAGTTCTTGTTGACAAAGGTAGGGTTATAGCACAGACTTTGAATTTTAATAAGACAGACCTCAAGGAAGAGAGGGCAATAATTAGTGAATTGACTGAACTGAAAGATCAAGGATGTGGGTGTGAAAGAAGGTAATTAAGTTTTTTAAGTCGAAAGTGAAATGATGGTCCAGCATTTACATTCAAGTAAGCACTCCAAAACAGCCAAGAAAATCTGCAGACTGCCCACATAGCATAGTCTCTCCAAGTATAAGCAGCAGTGTTTTTGTTAGCCAGTGAACACTGTCTTAGGCTTTTGGCCATTCACTTTTTAATTGAGCTGGGTTATGCTTAGAAAATTTAAAATAACGGATAATTTAGCTACATGAAAAGAAACACAAGCGGGAGAGTGGCTGTAGTGAGTCTGACAAAGGTCTCTCCAGCCTGACCATGACTTTCGTCTGACCATGGCAGTACTCAGTGCGTAAGCAGAAAAAGGGGATGAGAATCTCTGTCCTCCCAGCTCCAAATAACCAGAAGTTTGGGTATTTCCAGAGCCAGAGTTTGGCTTAAGTGTGCCATGTTCAGCAGATGCTGTAAACATTTTCCACTGTTTGTCTCATCCTTTTAAGTCTTTTTATATTTTTGGCCTCTGCAACAATCTGTAGCAGACTTCTACAATTTATGCAGTATAGGAAAAGTAATTAAGCTTCTGTTGTCTGATAATTTCATTGCTGCCTTCTAATCTGGAGAAATAGTATAAAAAGACTCACAGTCACTGTCTTAGTGCAGTGACAGTTGTGTAGATGTCTGTCAGATATCCTCTGTCACCTTTTCTCTGTGTTCCCCGTATTGTCTTAGTCTATTTAGTTTCTTCGTGCATGGTAGTCACATCAGATCATCTTTGCCTCCCTTTGTAGCTCTCTAGTTTTTCTTCATCCATTATAACATGGTGTGACTGGAACTATTTGAGTGTGGATACACAAAGAACTTTATTAAAAAAAAAAAAAAGCACAAGAGAGCAGGGAATAAGCATCCAAAGAGCAACTAATAAAGTCAAGACAGTATGGGTCAAAATGGATTTATAATCTGTAATGCTTCTGACTACACAGGGAGGGAAATTCTGAAAGTTTCCAGACAAGTTAGTGGAAACAAGAAGCTTGGGGGGGTTTTGGTGTGAAGCTGGAGCACTGCGAAACAGCTATGTGGATTTCTGGAGGTAGGCTCACAAGGCTCAGGATTCCCTGTGTACGGGTGGGTTGGTGTTTGACAGTCACCACAATGCAGAGTTTGCAGAGTGATTATATTGGCTAGGGCCAGGGAAGATATTTTTTTTCCTTTTGAGGTATTTCTTCATCTTGGTTTTTAGCTTCTTTTGAGGTGTTCAAGGTGTTTAGGCCACAGATGGTGACAGGATGCCAGGCTGGGGTGCAACAATTCATGTCTGGGGGCTCTTAAGCAATAATCAAGTGTGGTGGGTTAGCCCTTGGCTGGGGGCCAAACCACACACACCCGCTCACACAATTCCCACCCCCAGCTGAGGATAGGGGAGAGAGTTAAAGGGGTAGTATGTGAAGGTTCTGACTGGGCAGGACCAGCCTGATTGGCAGATCCTCTAGTGTTGACTAGCCATGTGGCTTTTGCTAAATGTGTATCCCAGTTTTTGGGGTAAAGGGAAAAAAGGACTCGTGGGTTGAGATAAGGACAATTTAATAACTAAACTACAATAATATTGAAAATAATACTATATACAGATAAGTGATACACAGTGACACTGCCCCCCCACCCAATGACCAAAGGCTGAGCCTGTTGCCAGCCAACGATCCCAGAGGAGGGAGACAATGAGTGATACACAACGATACTGCCCCCTCCACCTGATGACCAAAGGCCCAGCCTGCTCCCGGCCAACGATCCCGGAGGAGGCAGAGAATGAGTGATACACAATGATACTGCCCCCCACCCGATGACCAGAGACTCAGGCTGTTGCTGGCTAACGATCCAGAACTACACTCACGATTCCCCCAGATGGGGGGGAGCACCACTCCCGGAGGCACTCACAGAACGGAGATAACAGTCTGAGCGTCCCAGACCAAGAGCTGACCGAAGTGGGGGGAAAACAATCACCTGGCCCCAGCTAACGATCCCCCTGGAGAGGGAGGATCCCGAAACTCACGGAATGGAGATAATCACAGAATCACAGAATCACAGAATGTTAGGGATTGGAAGGGACCTCGAAAGATCATCTATTCCAATCCCCCTGCCAGAGCAGTCCGTGTCTGGCCCCAGCTAATGATCCCGGAGAGGAGGGGGAGGGGGGAAGCGATACGGAGCCAGATGAGGGGACCGAAACCGAGAGCCACTGGAACCAGGAAGCAAAAAGGCAAAAAAAGAGAGCGATCCTTCCAGGAGTCCTTACCTATATACTGGGCATGACGTGTATGTTATGGAATAGATCATTGGCTATTCTGGTTCTCAGTCTAGCAACCGTAGAACGAATCCTGGACTAACAGCCAGCGCTGGGCCCTCCTCCCCAACCCCCCCGACCTGCCTGCGGAGAACAGAGAGGCTCAGGACCTTGAAGTATCCTAGCAATAATTATAAACGTTCCCTTCTTATCAGCTTTTCTCCTGAGCATAAATCCAAAACACAGCCTTTTGCTAGCTAGAAAGTTAACTCTTAGCTTAACCCAGGACATCAAGTCACATATTTATTGTTATTTTTTATTGTTATTTCTCCTTGCCAGGCAGTCTGCCCTACTAGTAGTGCCATCCACACTTGAAATCCCAGAGCCTAGGCCAAAGCTGGGACCAGTGAGGACTCCTTCCATTGAAGCCAGTGGCTTTGCATGTAGGCTGTCACACTTAGGACAGGCACTGCTGGCAGTAGACATCGCCTGTCTTAAGTGCGATTGTGAAGATCATGAGGCTTCCTTTTGTCTTGTGTTCAATACTCCCCCAGCTACATCAGTATCAAGGGAGAATTTCAGGAGTTTTAAATTCATTGTTTTCACAGCAAACCTTTATGATGGAAGATGGTTATTCCTCTGATCATGAGATGGAGGACCGAGACGCGGATTCATGTAAGGGTCTGTGTGTACAGGTGGCTGAGAACAGTCAGCAGACCAGCTAGCATCTTTGCACACCTAGCACAGAATCACAGTATCGCAGAATGGTTTGGGTTGGAAGGGACCTTAAATCTCGTCTAGTTCCACCCCCCTGCCCTGGGCAGGGACACCTCCCACCAGCCCAGGTTGCCCAAAGCCTCATCCAGCCTGGCCTTGAACCCCTCCAGGGATGGGGCATCCACAGCTTCTCTGGGCACCCTGGGCCACTGCCTCACCCCCTGCACAGGAAAACATTTCTTCCTCACATCTCATCTCAATCTCCCCTCTTCCAGCTTAAAACTGTTCCTCCTCATCCTGTCCCTGCACCCCCTGATCCAGAGACCCCCCATCTCTCCTGTAGCCCCCTTTCAGCACTGGAAGGTGCTGGAAGGTCTCCCCAGAGCCTTCTCTTCTCCAGGCTGCACACCCCCAACTCTCTCAGCCTGTCCTCGTACGGGAGCTGCTCCAGCCTCGGACCATCTCCGGGGCTCCTCTGGCCCCGCTCCAGCAGCTCCGTGTCTGTGCTGTGCTGAGGACCCCAGAGCTGGGTGCAGCACTGCAGGGGGGGGTCTCACCAGAGCAGAGCAGAGCAGAGCAGAGTTTCTGGGCTGCCAGCTCATGTTGAGCTTCTCATCTACCAGCACTCCAAAGTCCATCTCCTCAGGGCTGCTCTCTATCCATTCCCCTCCCAGCCTGTATTTGTGCTTGGGATTGCCTCGACCCACGTGCAGGACCTTGCACTTGGCCTTGTTGAACTCCATGAGTTTTGCACAGTCTCACCTCTCCAGCCTGTCCAGGTCCCTCTGAATGGAGAGAAGGACAGGGCAGGTGGTGGGATGGGTGAAGTCTGGGGGCTGCACCACCACATGCTGTGACAGTAGCCCCTGCTACATCTTCACCAGCTTTGTTGTCTGTAGCAGGGAGCAGGAAGCATTGTGTCCCTGGGAAAGGTGGAGTCCAGCACCTCAAACCTCACTTGGGTTTCTCCAGTATCGCTGCATTCCTTCATCTTCGCTCCAGGGATGTGCTACCTCACGTTTAGCAGCAGACTGAAACACATGCTTCTCAAGTGAGCCCAGTTTTGCACAGTCCCTGCTGCACAGTAGAAACACTTTGTCCTTGTTATTTGCTTTGCAGAACTGTAGCTTTTTCTTCTAATTTTATCACACATGCTGTCCTGTGTATATCCCTGCTCTTGCCATTGCATTTTTAGCATATGGAGGAGAGAGGTGGATCCTGAAACTGGTGCTGCCAGTCCATGGAGACTGAAAGGAAAATTCCTGTGGCAAGATCTGTTAAAATGCAGAGAATTTCTTTAGATTATGTGTGTGGGTTTATGCCTTAAAGCTTACCTACTGCTGTCTTTTTATTTTTTCTCTCTCTCTGTGTGTGAGTGTAGGATAAAGATTGAGGAGGAATATGCTAAGAACCTGTCCAAACTGTCTCAAAATTCCTTGGCTGCTCAGGAAGAAGGGTAAGTGTGTCTCTATAACTTTTCTAGAAGACAAATTTTAACATAAAAGGCATTCCTCCCACACAGGTACATGTGTTTTTCCTGAGCTCTCCCATAGAGTAGAGGTTTGTTTAGCTTGGCATCCTGGGTGTGTTGAGGAAGAACTGCTTTGGAACATTTTTATTTTGAAGATGTTAATGGTAATTTTTTAGGAATATCTTGCATTTCCAATGGATGTGTTTATGCTATCCTTGTTCTAGTCAGCACTAGTTCTTTTAGGGATTAGCATGTATAAGTACTAAATTGCTTTGAATCTGGAAGAATATATGGAATATATATATACTGTTGATAGAAGATCCATAAGGTCAGGCCAGTAGAATTGCAGCAGCACAGGCAGAGAGAAGAAGTCGTCATCTCTTCTCATCTTGCGCCAGGATCTCCATGAAAAGCAGCAGATTGGCCCTTATTTACAACGTTCACATTGGAAGTTATTAAGAAGGTATTCAACATTTCAGACTAGATTTTTATTCTTCAGTAATAATGAAAACACACTACTCCTGAAGGGTTAGAAGTTGCTAGCTCTCTTTTCCAACACAAACCCTCTAAGCACTGGAAGCCAAGGCTGGAATTGACTGTCCTCACTCTAGTTCTGACACAGGGTGTTGCAGTGAAGCTCCACAAGGTGTTTGCTCAGCTTCCAGCAGGCAAGGACAGAAATTGCAAGGGGTTAACTCGGCTGTTACTTCTCTAAGCACCTAGACTGACGATAGTTTTCTGTTCTTCTTTCTGCTTTAGGGGTGGTGTTAACCTGCTCCTAGCAAAGCTAAAGCTGCTTTCTTCCACATCTTCATCCCACTTTCTCCTACCCCCAAGAGGAGAAGTGAGGAATGCCTGAAAAAATGAAGAGGAAGGAAACTAGGGGAGAGTAGATTAAAAGAGAGGGAATGAAGACTGAAGCATAAAAGCTGTTGAAGTAGGGAACTAAAAGGGGAGTAGAGTTCAGGGAGCTGGGAACACTGCCTGGTGGTGCTCTGCCTGGAGAGGTGGCAGGGTGGGGGAATGAAAGGTGCTGTGGTAGCCAAACTGGCTAGGACCAGGAAGAGGCTAGTGAGAAGATCCTGGTTATTGGTGAGGCCCAGGAAAGGGAAAAATGCCATTTAAGAAAGTGAGAGAGTAAGAGCAGGATTTGCAGGAGCCAAAAGTGGGGCTGCAGCCTAGCACACTTAAAGGAAACATGGCCAGGGTCTTCCTCTCATTTCTGAGAAGGCATGGGTCGGAGGACAGTGAACTCCTCTGTGAGCACAGCAGCTACCACTGCTGGTTTCATACTCCACGGAGCATTTTCCAGCTTTGCTGTCCAGCAGTCTGTGGAACTGACGCAAAGTGCGGGCTCTGCTCTGCCTCCAGGGTCCTCTGCCCTGCTCCGGTGGTAAGAAGACCCACCATCATGTATGAGAGTGGGACACAAGGGTGATGAGTTGGGAGCAATTTATGATAACGGGATGGTTCTGTCCAAGTTCCTGTGAGTGTAATGCGGCTGCATGCACACAGAAGGTGACACAATCCGTGGTCATTTAAGTCATTGTGGTTGGATAAGAGATGCAGAAAATGCTTAGCAGGCTGAAATGCCTTCTTTACTGAAATACATCAGGTAAAATAGTACCAGTGAGAACTGGACAGCAGGAGAAGACCTCAGGAAGGGACTAGAGAAGGAGAAGAGTTGCGAGCACTTGCGTAGGTGAAACAATCTCAGGTTGTTAGCTGCGATGAACACCGTAGTTGAGGATTCAACTCATTGGAGCAACATCAGAGGTTACAGATCATCATTTTGAAATTGCAGATGACAGGCAATTTTTCAGACTACCAGGAAGGGACAAACATGACTATCTTTGAAAAGGGGGTGGGGGAGACAAAGAAGGAGCCAGGAAGTTATACATCAGTCAGCTTTATATAACCTGTGCAAAGTGGTAGAATAAACTATCAGGGTTTTTAGAAGCACTCAGCAGAAAACTAAGGTGATGAGCAATTATTGTGGATATGTACAGAACAAACAATGTCAAACCAACCTCAATTCCTCCGATGATGGAATAACAGAAGAAGTCAGCATCATATCTCTTAATTTAGTATAACTTTTTCCAATGGGACTTTCTTGTAGGCAGGCAAGAGAAATGTGGCTTAAATAAATCCTAAGTTGTAAAACTAGGTAAGAAATCATACCCACTACTTTCAAAAAGTAAAGTGCAGAAAGTAGCTAGGGAGTGAGATCCAACAAGGTTCGTCCCACGTCCATTTTTTTTCAATGTTTTTGTTGATGACGTAGAATAAATAACAGGTTTACTGTAATCAGAGATGAGACAAAGCTAGGAGGGATGGTGTGTACAATTTGAAGAAAAGTTTGCAATTCAAAATTATTTTGTTAAACTAGAGAAACAAGCTGAAAAAATCAAGATGCATTTCAATGAGGACAAAGTAGCAGGTTTTACATTTTCACAGGATGTGAAAGATATAGTTACGTAACCGTTTGCGGGAGAAGGATCTGGCTGTAGTGAATCACAAGCTTATTCATCAACAACTTCACGCTGTTGTCTAAAAAAAGCAATCCTACTGAGAGATGTAGAAGAAAGGCTGTCTGATATGAGATAATCTGTTCCCAGTTTAGCAACTGAAAGACCTCTGCTGGAAGATGGTGTCATTTTGTTATGATGCATTAAGAGGAATCTAGGCTGTTGGAGAGGGTCTAGAGGAGCGTGCCTGAGGTGCCGTCATCTAGAAAATGATTTGTCTGAAGGAAAGAGAAAGGTGGAGAAAAGACCTGGTAATTTTCAATACTGAGACGCTTCTCCAAGGAGAAGTAGAATAATCTGTTCCCCAAAGGTAGGGTGTAAAGTAGAAGAGGCAATGGGAAAACTACACTGGTGAAGATTTATTTGAAGGATTAGAAAAGATAAACTTTCTTATGGTAAGGGTAAGAAACTGAAGTATCTTGCTTATGGAGACTGTGACATCTCTGTAACTGGAGATCGTTACGAACAATGTTTTCAAATATTTGCTACATGAAATACAAATACAATTCTGCCTTGGTCAAAGAGATCAGTTATCTTCTCAGATTTCTGCCAGCCCTTTTCCGTGATTTTGCTGAGCATGATTGGTACAAAGCGTTGTGCTTTGTCTGTATGACACTGTGACAAATCTCGCTGGGAGGATGTGCATTGACCATTGTCGCTCTGTGTTCTTTCAGCACACTAGGAGAGGCTTGGGCTCAGCTAAAGAAGAGTCTAGCTGATGAAGCAGAGGTTCATCTCAAATTTTCTTCTAAAGTAAGTAGTTCTTCCTTTTGCAAAGATTTTTGCCCTGTAATTGATGTGTATTTCCCTTCAGTGCTTGTTAGTGGGGAAAATACGCGTGCATATTGTTCAAATTTAGAAGAATGAACAAGTTGGTGAACAAACTTATTGAAACTCTGTCCATTCTTCCTGACAAAATCGTAGTTTATTTAATCTAACTGATGAGTAAGTTAAAACACATCCAGCCTTAATTTTTCTTAGAAAGAATAGTAATTCTAGAGGTTATTCACCTAGGGCTCTAAGTTCCAACCTGTTCAAGTAAATTTACCTGGAGCTTGTACAGATTACTTCTGTAGAGGAAGAAATAAAAAATAATATTTGGCTTCTCAACAAGAATCTTCTGTGTCTGTCTGGAAGGAAGAGAACCAGGACTCTGACTTCTTCATGTTGTTGGCCTTTCTGAAAAGTGCATTGGGAACTTTCTTGATGTTCTTGTTTGATCTTCCCTCAAGTGATGCCCAGGGAGATTTCTTGTACAGATTATGGTATTTGTCAATATCCATCTATTATGTTTTTCTTCCACCACATGTGAGATACGCTTGCATCCTGTTACATTATGTTAACCTCTGTGGGTGATTAAGTTCAATGCAGTGGCAAATATCTCAGCATAGCAGCCATGTTCTGGAGGAAAATTATAGCTCTGCACTGTTTGTAAGGGATAATGCAGAGGTTACTGAGGCAACCAGCCGCTGCCTTGGTAACCCGCTGCTCTGCTTCGAACTTCTACTTCAGGGCTGTAATTAGTGAAATTCTTTTTGCTCCCCATTGTCCTCCAGTATTGTTTTCCAAGAAGAAGAAATGCACCCTGGGGTGGTGTGTGTGTTTGTAGGCAGGCGATGTATAGGGGCTCTTTCATTGTTTTACTTTTCCTTAAACCCTCCACAGACAGGTTCCCAGTTCCAGCTTTCTTTCATTAACAGAATATGTTTTTAAATGTATTGATTATTGCTATTACTTTCAGAGAAGTTATTCTTAGAAGCAGTAATTACATTTCTCATTGATAGTCCAATGAAACCAGCCAGTGTTGGCACAAGCAGTCAGTCCAGTGCAGAGCTCACCGAGAATATTCCAACATAAACACCAGCCATGAAGCCATTGACCAATTTCCGTGACAGTCCTTCATGACACTGTTACATTGGGGGTCATGAACAATTGGAGAAGGTGAGGTGGCACTTGGAACATAAAATATTATTGCCCTACTAAGGCCTGTAGGGACTGGCATGGCAGCTGGAGATATGTGTGCAGGAGGGATCTTTCAAGAAGGCTGTCATGGCATTGAACCTTTTCTCCAGCTATCTGATTATCCCTCTGCTGCAAGAGGCGAGTTCTGCTGGAAAAGAAGATGCACATGCCTTGAACTAGTTGAAGTCATGGTGGGCTGGCCTGGATATGACGGTGTTTCCGGGAAATGGTGCTGGTGAAGCAGAGGAAAAAATAACTACTTGTGAAATCAGAGGAGTTTTTGAAGTGTGGTTTCTGGTAACTCAGCTGTGTGGTTCCTCCAGCATCTAATGCTATGAATCACCCTCTGCCTCTCTTTCTGCCCGAGTCTCTACCATACTGGCACAGTGATACAGGATCTCTGTTGTGTACCAACTTGCCTACATTGATGGAGTCCAGCACCCCTGCAAGAGGAACAATAGAAAAGAAGTATTTGGTTGATCTGTGTCCCTTCAGAGCACGTTTTCTAGATGTCAAAACTGTATCTGAAGCCCAAAGAGCAACATGATACAAACTCTATCAGAGTTGAGTGTTACCGACTGTCAAGTCCTGGTTGTAAGAGATCAGTCACATGTGCAGTCTTCATGCACCTCTCCTCAGTTCATTTCAGTGGTTTCTTGCCATTACTAAAAGAGTTTCAACTAAATACTCAGACTTCTCTTTAGGCTCCCTTATCCTTGACAGAAAAAAATAAAATGTGCCCTTGTTGGATCTCTTTTCACTATACAGGAAACACAGCTGCGTCACCAGGGTCTGCTGGCTCACCTTGTTGCAGTCAGGGTTAGCAGCTTCCCTGCACTTTTTTTTTTTCCAAGCAGGTTTTATCAGGCCAGAACCAGAGCACCTCAAGCAGTGCTCTGGATATTGCCTGCAGTTTGATCTTAGGTGGAACAGGAGAGATACAATTTACTGGGGAGAGAGGAAGACAAGATTTCTGTCCTTTCGCTCCCTTCAGTAAATATTCCCTTAACAGAGCTGTCCTGCAAAGACCTGAGTTGTGCAGTAGCTTCCCTTGGGGAAGAGAAATGTTGCTGCATGACATTGCCTTTGGCTGCAGTAGTGTGTGTATTGTTTCCTCTCTGTTCTGAGTCCTGCTCAGCAAAAGAGCCAGGAGTCACTCCCTGGTTCCTCATTATTGCCGTTTCTTCCTTTGTTTTCCTTACCAGCTGCAGAGCGAGGTAGAGAAACCCCTGCTCAATTTCAGAGAGAACTTTAAGAAAGACATGAAGAAGTGTGACCACCATATCGCAGACCTCCGGAAGCAACTGGCCAGCCGCTACGCAGCCGTTGAAAAGGTGGGAGCAGAGAACAAACTGGAGAGTTTCGGAGATACTGCCAGTTTGGTCAGAAAAGCAGCTGCCCTGTGAACAGTTTCTGTTCTGCCACAAAGAATGACAGAGGTTTCTGCTGAGTGCTTTCTGCTGTTCGTTATGCCTTGCTGGGCCCCAGACATGGTTTGGGGCTTAGCTGAGATTTGGGAAACTGGGGGCTCCAGGCAGGGCTAACACATTCCTGCTGAACTGTCTTTTTGTTTCATCCTCCCCTTCCTGGTCTGAGACAATATCTTTCTAATACATTTGATGAAAATACTCCTTGCTTATGTGCATCTGAAAGTCACATCTATTGCCCTCAGAATGTGGAAAATCTTTCCTTAGAATAGCAGCAGGGGTCAGGCCAAAGGCTTGCGTGGCTCCGTATCCTCTCGTGCAGTGGCCAAAAGCTGAGGAAGGCAGCTCGAGCCTGGGCACGGCAGGTAACAAACTCTGTCCCAGTTCCCATTTTTTGTGCCTCACAGCAAACATCCTCACCTGAAAAACCCAGATAGCAGCAGCAGCACCCTAATCACCCTAATATCCAGAGGTGTTTTAACATGAACATTCAGTAGGCAGCTGGGGTTGTGATTCAGGGACAGTCACACCCACAAGAAGGGCGCTCTCGTCAGCAGGCAGCAGGAAGCGGGATGCCAGTGTCTTGGCTGCCAAGGCGCTTATGCCAAATGGTATCCTGACGAGCGCAGGTTGGAAAGGAAAATACCGTGCTGAGTCACCCAGAAGGTTGTCTGGGCTTTCATTGAAGATCAGAGTGCGTGTGAGAAAGGTTTTGGGATACTCAAGGTTGTTAGACTGTCTGTATGCAGGGAAGTCATTTTTCTGCAAAACAATAAGATCTTCACAGTCATACCTGCAAAGAAACACAGTCCTCAGTAGGGATATTGAAAAGAGTTCATTAGAATGGCCTCGAGAAGAAGGAATAAAAAAAAGGTACAAGCCGTGGCTGCAGCGTGCCTGATGAAGCGAACTTCTCCCCAGATTGCTTTCCTGCGGCTCCCTCTTGCGACCTGCAGAGCCAAGCACAGGGTCTTGAAAATGCAAATTGTGAAAAAAAATCTGGTCATGCCTCAGGAGCATTGTAACTTGCAGGCTGGTGTGACTGTAGAAAACTGCAAGGTGCTAACAAAATATAATCATCCAAATTTAAACACTGTAACTGGATAAACAAGTGGGACCTGTTTTGTAACAAGTCCGTGCAGTACAACTTGTTTTTATTTTATGTATTTAGGCACCCTCAGGAAATGAGGTGACAGCGTACATATGTGGCAGTGATGTTGTGTGGTCAAGACACTTTACAAATTTGCCTGTATAAGTTCATTAATGATACTGATAAATCAGGTTTTAAAAGCTTGGAGAACTTTAAAGTAATTTGAGTAATCAGTTGTAACCAGGTCGCAGGTTCTTGATTCCTACAGTGCAAACTGCTGTTCTCATGAACCTGAATTAGTTTCTCTGAAGTAAGTCTAAAAGTTACTATTGTTAGAGTTTCTGATAAGTGTATATTGAATCCAGAAGGTACTTAAAAATAAATTTTGTAAGATACTTGAAATTCTTTCAACCATTTAGATCCTAAGAAAAGCAAATGGAAAAGGTGTCTTAGTGATGATGGGTAAGACATTTGGAAGAAGCTCCAGCTCCCCTTTCTTCCGAAATAGTGAGAAAGTTACTACGAAACATGAACGTCTGATGATGTCTTTTGTACTGGGCTTTTCTAAGAACCTATGAAGAGTTCAGATGCTTTTGTAATTTGTTGGTGACAACTTCTATATGGCAGCAGGACACTTCTTTGAACACCACGTGGTGTCCTAAGAAGTTGAATCCCAATTACGACCCAGTTTTATGCAGAGTCCCTGACTTCTTCCTGACAAATATTCATGTGAAGGAGTCATAGATGGCTGAAAGCAGCTGGCAGCTCTTTTCCTCTAAAACATGTGTCTCTTTCTTAATTACGTCAAGGCCCGGAAAGCCTTGACAGAGAGACAGAAGGATCTGGAAATGAAAACGCAGCAGCTCGAGGTGAAGCTCAGCAACAAAACAGAAGAAGAAATTAAGAAAGCACGACGGAAGTCCACTCAGGCAGGTGAGTACCCGAGAGCAGCTGGAGGTGAGTGTAGCCCTGCAGACGGCAGGAACACGATGGCATGCAACCGCCCACCCACCACGTGTTTCTGATTTTTTAATATTATAGCTGCAAAGTCAAAGGGAACCATGCTACACATCTGTTTGGTATTAAATCCTCTGAAGAAACCTGGCCTGGTGTGATGGGTTGGCCCTTGGCTGGGGGCCAAACCACACATACCCGCTCACACAGTCCCTGCCCCCACCCAATGATAGGGGAGAGAATTAAAGAGGTAAATGGCAAAGAGGACTCGTGGGTTGAGATAAGGACAATTTAATAACTAAACTACAATAATATTAGAAATAATACTATATACAAAGATGCAATGTGATACACAGTGATACTACCCCTCCCCACCTGATGACCAAAGGTCCAGCCCACTCCCAGCCAATGGCCCCGAAGGCGGGAGAGAATAGGTGATACAAAATTATGCTGCCCCCCCGAAAAAAAGGCTCGGCCTGTTGACAATGATACTGCCCCCCCGAAAAGGCTCGGCCTGTTGCCAGCTAATAATCCCCAGAAACCGCACAGACGATTCCCCCAGAAAGGGGGGGAAAGGGGGGAAAGGGGGTGCACCGCTCCCGGAGGCACTCACGGAACGGAGATAACAGCCCAAGCGTCCCAACCCGAGAGCTGACCGAAGCAGGAAAAAAAAACAGCTAACGATCCTCCGGGAGAGGGAGGATGCCAAAACTCACGGAACGGAGATAAACGAGTGTCCCGGGCCGAGAGCTAACGGCGACCGTGGGGGGAGGGGGGAGGAAAGGCCTTGGGAGAGCGAACGCAGGCTCCCCAAAGCGAGACGAATCCGGAAGTGCAAAGACAGTACTCCTAGAAGAGTCTTCTTCTAATATACTGGGTATGACGTGCATGGGATGGAATAATTGGTCAGTCTGCTTCTCAATCTTTACCTAAAAGCAAATCCCAGGCTAGAAGCCAGACTGTCTCTTCCCCCCCAAAAGGCTGAATGTATGTCCTTGAGAACAAATAGCAACATCCTAGCAATAACTATAAACGTTCTTCTCTTATCAATTCCCTCCTGAGCAGGAATTCAAAACATAGCTTCTTGCTAGCTGTTTATGAAGAGAAGGGAAAAGGAAAAAAAAAGTTAACTCTGCTCTGCTTAACCCACGACACCTGGTTTTTCCAAGTCAGAAGTCACAAAATGATGATTTTGATAATTGGGGTGAGATGAGGAAAAGGAGGGTGAACTGTTGTTTTGTGAAAGTATGCTGAGATAACCGAATGTTTGTGCAGCTTTTGAAGACAGATTCAAAGAAGCTCAGCTGAGGACGTTTCTTCTGTAAATCATAGTTCCTTCCTTGGTTCTTCCCTAAATCACAGTCACCCACAACGATGTGGGCGCCTATTATGCTTCGTGTTTACTATCTTTTTCCTTGAATGTGAACTTCTTGTCTTGTTTCCACTGCTACTCAGTGATTAAAATTGATTTCTGTTCAAGGGATACTGAGGATATAGTAGTGTGTGCTGTATTGTACTGAGGACACAGCTACTTGATGTGACCTCTGCATGTTTTACAGGGGCTCAAACCACATCTACAGGATCTATCGGGAACTGTCTTGAGATCTGCAAAGCTGACATGTGCAGCTCTGTTAGTACCTTTGCTGAAAATATGTTTTAACTAGGGCTTCTGTGTTTCATCCCTTCCTAGGTCCATTCCTTGCACAGTGATCTTTCATAGTTCTGAGGCTTTTAAAACTTCAGGATAGCCCATCTGGGTTTTGGGGAGACTGAGAAGAGTCATTCACAGTGTGACCATGTCTATAGACAACCATTTGAGGAAAAACTAAAGCTACATGTTAGTGACAGGAGGCTTCATGAGAGACGCTCTTCATCCGTTTCCGAATTCACAGCCTCTGTGTTCCCTTGGGTCTTTAAAAATGGTTTGTAACAGGTATTTTTTGAAGCAAGGGAGAGCTAGAGATCAGATGGGAGTAACCCAGAGTGTGTGAGTCTCCCCATCACTCTCTCCCACTTTGTGCCGCTGGTACGGTGCGTGGCAGGAGAGGACTTGCCCCATCCTTGCGCGTAGTGCTACCCCGCAGCCCAGCTGGGTGCTTGTGACACACACGGCAGCAGCATGTTGTGACCAAGCTTTGAAATGAGGCTGCTGCAAGCGGACGATAGGGCCAGAGAGCCCTAGACCGGAGCCCCTCTACCATCCCACCGGTTACTGCTACGTGGCGTTGCTTTCAGCTCCCATGGATGGTTCGTGTGGTTCGTGGCTTTCATGTTCCTGGCTGTACAGTGGCTCAGATTCACTCGCATGGGTGGAGGATAACCCTGAGTCCGATAGCTCCCAAGGAGCCTTCCAGAGTGTGGGAGCCGTGAGTTTGGACTTGTCACGTCAGACTAGTCATCCCTGTCTGGGTGGATAAGCTTTTTGCCAAGCTTTAAGCCCTGAATCCTGGTTTCTTTGTAGATTTTGGTTGTCACCCCAAGTTCTAAGTCCATGAGGGACTTCCAGATGCGTTTACTTCTTTGACACTTTGTTTGGTCTTTGAAATCCTGTTCTTAAAGCTTGATTCGTCCTTGCTTTACGTATAAAGACCTTGTTGCACCTAAAAGAACAGGACAAATCTGAGCCCTGGACCTGGGCACCAAACTGTTAGGGAAAGCATAACTGAGCCTCATTTAAAGAAGAAGGAGAATTTACTAGCCAGAAATCTCTGAGACATGCCTCCCAGATTTTCCACCCACCTTTACCTCTCTGTCAGAGCAGAGTCCTGCAACAAAGAAAAAATTGAAATAATCGCAGCTTATTGTTTTACTGCTGTGAACACGGGAGGAAGTCAGAGCTCAGCTGGAATCGTGCGTCTTCAAATTCTGGGGAATACATGAGTGGGCAGCTGGGTTGAGGTTGCAAATAAGTGTCCCTCAGTCTCAGACAGCTTGAGCGTGACACTTCTCTCCTTTTAAAATCTTGTCTTTCCCCCTCATTCTTTCTTACCCCAATCATCGGACGTTTGACCACACATCAAGTGCGTGCATTTTGTTGAAATTTTGTTGCATGTAACAAATACCAAGTAGCAGAGCTGCCTTCAGCTCCACCAGGACTGATCTTTAAACCCTCTGGGTCTGTCTGCACAGCCTGAACTGCACTTTCCTTCTAAGTTCCATGACATTGGCTAGAGAAGACTAATGTATTGCTGTCTTGAACTTTTCAGGAGATGACCTTATGCGCTGCGTGGATCTTTACAACCAAGCCCAGTCCAAGTGGTTTGAGGAGATGGTGACCACCACTCTGGTACGTAACTCTGTGTAGCGACTTACCTGTATAACGTTGTGAAATTGTAACAGTGTACAGCGTTCATCGCTCACAGGTACAGTGCGAAGCAGTGGGGAAAATTGGGTGATAAATCTCCCATTGTACTTTCCATTCCCAGTTCTAAGAAAAATTAGGGGAAGGAGGAAATAATTGTTTCTTTGCAGAAGGTATTAAACCAGTTCAAGGGTGCTAGGGGCCAGAACGCTGGAAATGTCCCCAGGAAGGATGAAGTAATGTGCATGGAAAAAGATGATAAATTACTGAATCCACTTACTCATTAATGAATTTTTGTATCCTATGGTTTTACAATTTCTTCACTAGTATTGCCAGCTCAGAAGAGGTGTGCTTTAATTGCCTCTTATTCTGTTTCTCTGAAGATAACACAGCTCACAGTATTCACCTGAGGGGCGGATACCTTTAGGGTTAGTCACCAAGATGCCAAAATACAGCTTTGATGTGCTGTAGTCCTTGAAATACTTGTACTTTGGCTTTAGGGCTCCTCCCTCATGTCATTCCTTAGAGACCTTCTGGACAACAGCCAATTGCTTTCAAAAGTGGGAAATAAGAATGTCTTTTGCATTTATTTTTCTCATTGGACAAACACAAAGCAGTGAACTCCTAATAAGAAGCAGGGTAATAAATTGCTCAGCATTTGGAAGTGTGTCAGTGCAATATTTAAACTGCAGTAAATAAATAAAGACAGATGGGTGAACGGAAATCCAGGTGGCAGATATCTTCCCAAAAGCAGAACAAAAAAGAAAAAGTTGGCTGCTCCTATACATGAGGGATCTGATTCTTCTCACACCTTCACTAGTGGTTTCTCACAGATGCAAATGACACTGACCATTAGTGCCCCTGTGTCCACACATGGCCAGATCTATGTTAGCTGTGTTAGTTGCTCCCAGAGAATCAATACCACTCAGAAGTGCACTAGGAGATACCTGAAGAGGGAAGTCAGAGCCTGCAGGCTGCACAGCAGGTTTCTCAGTGGTAAAACTCAGGCTGAGAGGATTGGAAGGTAAGTCATTGGTATACATGAATATAAAATCTAAATTGAAAAAATTTAGAACTGCTGGAAAGAGTCCAGCGCAGAGCCACGAAGATGATGAAGGGAATGGAGCATCTCCCTTATGAGGAAAGGCTGAGGGAGCTGGGTCTCTTTAGCTTGGAAAAGAGGAGACTGAGGGGTGACCTAATTAATGTTTATAAATATGTGAAGGGTGAGTGTCAGGAGGATGGAGGCAGGCTCTTCTCTGTGACATCCAGTGACAGGACAAGGGGCAATGGGTTCAAGCTGGAACATAGGAGGTTCCACTTGAATATGAGAAAAAACTTCTTCACGGTGAGGGTGACAGAGCACTGGAACAGGCTGCCCAGAGAGGGTGTGGAGTCTCCTTCTCTGGAGACATTCAAAGCCCGCCTGGATGCGTTCCTGTGTGATCTGATCTAGGTGTTCCTGCTCTGGCAGGGGGATTGGACTGGATGATCTTTCGAGGTCCCTTCCAATCCCTAACATTCTGTGATTCTGTGAAATAGTCTGCATTTGATCAGCTCAGATACAGATCAGTTCATATGCAATAAAAAGTGAAGAGTCAAGTTCTGAAGACTGGTGTTCCCTTGTGCATCTTCCTCCCTGAAGTTTCTGGTGCAGATACGATGCGCGTTCTGCTTACGGCACGCTAGCTAGTGCTGGCACACTGGGTTCTGCATTCTGGTCCTGCACATCTGTACCCTAAGTAAGGGAATCTGAGTTCACACTGGGCCATTTTTCCATAAGGGCAGTACATCAACCGGCAACAGCAGTAGGAGCTCAGTCTGTTTCAGTCCTGTCTATACAACAAACTCCTTTACTCTTCTTCCTCCCCAGGCAGACAGTCTGCCACCTAAGGTTTTCGTGTGGTCATGAAGGATCTGTTTACCAAAAGACCTTTAACAAATTGCAGATAGCACAGGGAAGGCTGCCTGCTTGTATATGCTCAGTTTGTCCTCTGCCATGAGGCCCAGTAAGTGGACACCTGAAATGCCCTCTGGAGGTGGGTTTTTCGACATTTGGCCCCATTGGTGTCCCTGTGAATACAGAGCTTTCGAGTGATACAGCAAAGTCTGTTACAGTCTGTCTCCTTAAATGCAGGCTTCTGTAGCGTGCTGCTTCCCCTGCTGCTCTTCAGATGGACAAAGAGGAACTAAATGCAGATGTTGGGGTACAGTATCAGAGTCAGGAGAAGAGGGAGGCGAGAAAAATCAGGAGGAAAGTTAGAGATCACCTGCCTTTTCAACTAAAGCGTTACTGGGGTCTGCTTACTGCCGGCTGAGTGAGGTGGAGACTTGTCCCAGCTCATCATCTGGTGAACAGATAAAACTGCTCTGAGCCGTGCACCCCAACACAGTGTGCTGCTTCCCCAAGGAATCACTGTAACTTTTGTAGCTAGCAACAAAGCCTGCCGAGCTTCTTGCAGAACACAGGTTCCCTCTTGCTTGCAGCACCCCTGAAGCCAGTAGCTCCTCTCTCTCCCCGTTTTGCCAATCAATGGGGATAGCACAAAGGACACAGGCACCAAATTAAAAAAAAAAAAAAGTAAATTTATTTTTACTTGTGTTTAAATTGATAAAATAATGAGGTAAATAATACAGTGAAAGCAGCAAAAGTAAATAATAATGCAGGTAAAGCAGCAAAATAATAAGTGAACTACTATAGCAAGCATAAAATAGGTAATGCACCTAATCATTACTACACAGAGTTAGTGATAGTGATTAAGAAAGACCCATCACCAATTGCCCTGTTAATACGTTACCATCATCCAGGTCCGCAGTCTCTGGGGAGCCCGGTTGCAGCGAGGATTTGGAGAACCCTTCCCAGCAATTGGGAAATCTCTGTACAGTGCATCCACTGCATAGATGAGGCTTCCAAATTTCCCTGCAAACTGTCCTGGCTTTTATACAGTTAAATAAACAACTTTATATCTTAAACACTGAAAAAACACCAGGACTGCAGTTTTTTTTCCATGTTAACTTTTTCTCGCGTTTGGCCAGAACCCGGGAAAAAGTGAAGAAGTAAAGGTATCTGGTTATCTTGATTCTGTATCTCTCAGCAAAGCCCGTCACCGCCCTGTTACGTTCTTTTCCCTAGAGGTCTGTCTGTCTGTCTGTGGAGACAGGCACAGCTGTTAGCAAGTGGGGCTGCAGTTACACAGCGATTATCTTACAGCCAGCGTTACAGCAATGCTCTGTAAGCGTTACAACAAAAGCTTTTATAAACTGGCATATATTCATAAGCTACATTACCTGTGTGATCAATATTATACATATTAGATATATTGCTAGGTTGAGAGGTTCAGCTAGAGGTCAGCTTTGGTTCAGGACCTCACTGCTCAGGCCCTGGTATTTCACTCCCCTGGTTGTCTCAGTTTTGGAAAGGTTTCAACCTTTTTTCCGTTACTAGCCTAAGTCTGAAGTGATTTCTGTTGCTTGCTCTCTCCGATTCTCTGGAAATCAGAGGGATGTGCAAGCACAGCGTTCAGCTCCAACGTGTGGCCCTGGGACGGTACCACCCTGACTGGCAATCTTTTGTCTGTCATCCTTTCTCTGGGCCTTCAAGCTCAGCTTCCAAGAAAAAATACGGTCTTCTTTTTCTTCATGTCCAGGAACTTGAGAGACTAGAAGTTGAAAGGGTGGAGATGATTCGGCAGCATCTTTGCCAGTACACACAGCTGCGGCATGAGACAGACATGTTCAACCAAAGCGTAAGTCTCCTTTTGTTCATTCCCTTTGGTCTTGACTGCACTTCAGCTGAGCAGAACAGTCCCTGGCCTCATCTGCCTGACCTGTATCAAAAGGAGATGTGGAAAGTGTATGTGCTCAGCTTGTCAGCTGGCAGCAGTACTGTACTGCCACCCTGCAGTCCTGCTGCTGCTAGGCTCTGATCCTGGTTACATGTCATGGTGCTGGATTGCAGCTTTTTGCTGGGGGAGACACAATGAGTTGAATGACATTTGGCCCCAGTGAATGGAATGACACGACATGAGCCATGACCAGCTGTCCCAGCATGATGCACTACTCCTGGAGGTGATCTGTTCTTGCAGGGAAGATGGTAAAGAGTTTCACTGTTGGGGGAGGGAGTATACATTTTTTTCTTATTAAAAAATTGGCTTGTTTTCAAATACTAAAATACAGGGGAGGTATGCTGACCACACTACGTGGTTGTATTTGGTGTAAGGTACAGATTGCAGGACAGGAGTCCGAGACCGTCTGGCCAATGCCTGGCACAGGAAGCCTGTCTGTTCTTGACATTAACAGTCCGCCTCTTCTCTGCTTCTTGCTACGAGGCTTCACATTCAGATCTGGCTGTTGACCACAGAGTATCATGTACGTGCAGTTCTCACTTGTTGCACGTGCAATGTAGGCATGCCCATAGCAGCTCTACACTTCAGAGCAATGGCTTGTCTCTGCTTGAAATACTCCCTTGACACTTTGATTCTTATTTTGTTCTTTTTAGACAGTAGAGCTTGTGGATCAGTTGCTTCGGAAAGTGGATCCTGCCAAAGACAGGGAACTGTGGGTAAAAGAACACAAAACCGGAGATATCCGACCTGTGGACATGGAAATATAGACTGATCTATAGTTGTATGTGATGAGTCCACTGAATTAACCAGGCTAATGTTTATTTTCAAGGGTCAGAAGAGCATAGGGAAAAGGTGGTTCCACTACCAGACACCCTGTAAGTGATGCCCGTACGGGCTATCTTTGTTACATTTCGTCATTAAAATGGTCCTTGTTGTGCTAAGCCTTAAGCACCAGACATTCCAGGGTGAAGAAACCAGATGTGTGCGTCCCACCAGAGGTTCCCAAATGCACGCAGCTTCCAGAAGAAATCTGCTTTCTGGTACAGAGAGCGCTCTGTTCTCCAGTGACTTTGTGCTACGTTCCTTGCATGACTATCTGTACACAGTACGTTAGAACTCCCGCGCAGTGAGCCTCTGGCCAGCGAGTGGGTAACTGTTTGAACATGATGCAGGAGGCAAGGAAGTCCTGACCGTGAATCCGAGGTCTGTCACTGACTGCTTTCATGGCCATAGGTGAATCAATTAACTTTTCTGGCTCCCCCATCTGTAAAACACGCATATCTCGCAGCGATGTTGTGCGAATACATTTATTTCATATAACAAAGTTTCCCACCATGGCAGTGAAGTGATGGTCCTTCTCCCAAAATCTGTGGAGAAGACTCCTGTCCTTCCTGTTGTATAACTCCCTCTCAGGGATACATAAACCCATTACCATCATATTTCTGTTCCAGGCCAATCAATAAGGTTCAGTGTTACCATCACCGTTATTTATCAGGAAAGGCTTGGCTGTGCTGTACCTACCTCATTGGCTGTCTGAGTGCCCCCAGTGACAGAAGGAGGTTATATACCAAGAAATACGTGAGATGTTCAAAACCCTTCCTGGTTATGCAAGATGCTTTCTCAGAATCTCCTTAAGGACAGTCCTCCAACATTTTATTTGGGATCCAGGTTTAAATTGCCCTCTGTTGGTTCCTTCAGGTGAATATCACAGCCTTGAGGTATCTTTAATTACCACGTTTGTCCAGCTAAATTGTGGGGTTTATCTTTTGAGAGCCTGATTTTCAAAGGTGCTGTGCATCTGTAATGCTAGATTGCATTAAACATAGATGTAGGTGCCCAGCACTTCGGTACCATCAGATTCTCTCCCTTAAGTTTTTCCTTTGGTGCCCTTACCATAAACTACCACAAATTCAACACTGCTTTTGTCACATAGTGTTATGTAGTTTGGAGGCTGGTTTTGAAAAAAGTATTAATTTTCTTCTCTTCCTGTTATTTCTGATTGATTATTCAGTCTTGTTGTTAATGTATATTTCAGCATTTCGTCCAATGGCAGAATTCTTAAGATTCTTGCTTTAGATCCAGCAGAACCCTTGATTCTCACCACTGTGGCCTTTACTGAGTGTTTCTGTGGTGGTAGCTACAATTTTCCAAATTGTACTATTTCATTTCATCCACTGTTCTGCTCCACTTTATCTCATTGTTACGATCTTTTTTTCCCCACCAACAAAATCGCATTGTTCTTTTGTTCTACTGCTATTCTAGGTTTTTGTTCACCAGCCTCAAAGTGCTGCGATTAGATCACTGAGAATTAACATTCCCCTTTACAAATACAAACTGTGACACAGAGAAGGTTTGTCTGAAACATTCTTAGTATTGCTGCAGTGATTATTTTCCTGGTTTGTTATAAACTGAATTCTGTTGCATTTTCCTATTGTTCCCCATTTCTCAACCATCTCTTTACCAGTATAAATTCGTTCCTGTGTTGCAAATGCCCCCACAACCCACTTCTCTGTTGCGTCGTGAGCCTGTATAAACCTTTGCATCCACGCCCACTGCATGCTCAGGATTCGCGTTCCTGGTGTGGCACCTCCCATACTGCACTTCCATCACACACTTCTGAATTTGCCACGACTATTTTATTCTTGCTGTTGGAAGCATCCAGCACACTGTTACATGAGTCTCCTCTAAAGTTCTTGCAGAGACCATTGCAATACAAATGGAACACAGTTTGCCTAAGTGTCGCGTAGTCCTCGAGCTCAGTTCAGAGTGCCCGGGCTTCCCTCGGCTCCTCTTCTGCTGCTCAAGCAGGGAAGTTTCGTTATGATCTCTCTTTTTCAATCTTCCTGTTGATTCGCTCTCTGTCCTATTCATTTTTTTGGCATAACAATGTATACTTTCCCTATCTCTACCATGCACTGTGGAGGACAGGCACTTTCTTTTATTTTTTAAACCACAGGTGCAAGGTGAGCTTTCAAAACTTCAATGGCTAAAAATAACTGGAGTATGTAAGAGCTGCCTCTCAGGTCAACCCCTGTATTCTAAGCTGTATTGTAAATTAAAATGAGCAAGCTTGACGTCACCTCACCACATGCTTGTTTTGATTGCAAAACCAAGCTAGTTGTGCACTTTTAGACAGTGTTCTCCTTAATGAATACCTGAAATAATCTGTTATTATCGATTACACTTTATTTTTCTTTTTTTCTTTAAAGATGTTTGTTATTCTATCTATTTTAGACTGGAAATACTGTCCATTAGCACGGGTTTCTCTGAGGACTGGAATGTATTTTGATTCCTCTACAATTTAAGCTGCTCTCAATTTTCAGTTATATTTTCTGGTAATTTCTTTTCTCTTTTGTTTTATTTCCAGACAGTTTTCCTACTTCTAGTTTTTGGTTCATTTGAAAGGTTGCAGGAATGGGTGAGCTGCACAGAATGATGATTCTCTTGATGGAGTCTGTACCTCTTTTTCACTGTAATAATCTGAGGAGCACACATGTACCCGGCTGTTCATTTTTACAGGCCCAGCAAACTCTTGCGCAGTGCTGCTCTGCAACGGGTGAGATGCTTCCTCTGTAGCTCAACTTTCATCTGTAATCAGTGGAAGCGTTAGGGAAGTTGTTGCTTGTAGACAGTTTGCAGTTTATTTCCTGCAAAAGATGATATTCCCTTGTGATAGGACATTGCAGACGGTGGGATCAGTGTTACCTGGCTCACACCCTTCTCTGGCTGATGGATCCTGGGCAGGGTGCTGCGTTACAAGCCAGGGAGTGCTGGAGCCTCAGTGCTTCTCAACAGCCAGCATCTTCAAAGCAGGTAGTGGCATGTTTGAAGGGAAGCTTGGACGCTGCAGTGTTGCTCTATTCATCTTCCATTGACTTGCAAAAATGCAGCTGGACACAGTTTTTCCTCATGCAGTAACTCATCGCAAACAGTTTCGTGTCTGGAGCAAGATAAAGCTTGGTGTTCTGTTCAGATAGCTAGTGTGTGCAAAGCATGACGATGGTGCAATGTCACTGATAAACGGGAATAGCAAAGTCAGTCTCTTGCCACCATTCCTGCTGAGTTCCCGGGTCACCTTGTTTCATCTGGCAGGTGGGCTCACATGCTTGATGCAAGTTTTTACAATTTGAGTCACTACAGGTGTCAGCCTTTCTTTACTGAGTGACAAAGCTGTCTGACATCTTGATACGCTCTGTGGTCACAGAGCAGAAGGTGAGCTTTCAATTAATACCATTTGCTTTCACCTGAAGAGGTGCAATTAGCCGCAGTTCGGTTCTTACCTGGTACCCCTCCTTGCCTGGGTGTTTGTTGAAGCCGCCTGTGTTTCCGGAGTCCTGCTCCTGCAGAGCTCCCTCTCTGTGTAAGCGATGCTGTCACCTACGTGTCTTGTGCCTCTGGCTCCCTGGTGAGCTCTGCTTCAGCCAGAGCCTTTTGGCCCTTCATGCAGCTCAAGAGCGACATGAAGCCTGACAGCTTTGAATCCGTTGGGTGTTAATGAGCTGAAAGCAATGAGTCCTGTATCACGGGGACCAAGTGCGCTCTTCTCCCATCACCAGCAGGATTCCAGTTGCTTTCATCCAGCAACATCCAAAAAAGCCTCATTCTCAGGTTTCCAGTCTGCTCCAGCTTCACTCACATCTGTAACTCACATTTGTTCATCACTTACATGTGTTGGACATCTTCTGAAAGACTTCAGTTGCTCCCTTACAGGAATGTTATCTCATTATTGGACACTGGGATCTTTAGAGATAGCTTTAATTTTTTTTTAATGTTAGAATATCCTAAGAGCAGTGAAAGTCATTTGGCAATCTCTGTTAGGTTTCCAGAATACCTTTCCCCCTCTGCAGCCCTGCCTGAGCTGTTGTGGGGAGCTGTGCTCCCCGTCGTGTTGCCGTCACTGTCACCCTGCCACGGTCCCTTCTCTCTGCACAGCAGGCAGCGGGCACACTCGGGCTCGAGCTCTCTTTACCCTTCACGCATCTGCGCAGGTTCGTGGTGCAGAATTAGCTGCTTTTTGTTTAACGGACAGCCCCATGCTGTAATGTCAGTGTGTGTAGCTGTCTTGTGACAGTGAACTGCACTCTGATCACCTCTTTTTTGTTGTTTGTTTCTGTTTTTTCTAACAGGAATTTTCTATAAAGCATTCACAGGAAACTTCTACATGGTCAGTCGTAGTTGCTCATACCTTCTCAGAACCTCCTTACATTTGTCCCTGTTTTTAATGTCATTATTTAAATATTTGCTGCAAGTTAGACTCTTTATGTAGAAATGTGCGCTCTCCTTTTCTCCTGCTCTTTGGAAGCGCTCGGCACCCAGCGATTTCTTTGAACACAGCAGGGAGCGTGTAGGTGATAAGAGACTTTGCAAATCAGGCTCACAAATAGAAATGCACAAGCCTCTTTTTTCCTGAGTTGTCAAGTACATGTATAAGATAAACCTTAAGAAATGAGAACCTCAAATACTTCATCTATCAGACGCAGCTGCTACGCGTGCCGTTCCCAGCAGCTCCACAAGTGACCCTGTGTCAGGCAGTGGTAGAGCCTACAGCTCCCCTTCTGCCGCAGCTCTATAAACCCAAAGCCAAAATCAGGTGAAAAAGTGGCTCTGCCCGTGATTTCTTCAGTCGCACGCAGGGAGATGAAGAGCACTGCTTTCCCAGGTGGGTCCTTCACTATCAAGCACCTTAAGAAATCCAGACCAGCACCTTGAAGGTTCCCCCTGTCATGAGCAGATGTGACTTCCTGGTGTGATCATTTGATTGTTTCCTTCTGAATTGCAAACATACGTGCTATTTTATAGTCGCTAGCGGGCTCTTTTGCACCAGTGCCGCTGGCTGGGTCTGGCAGGCAGAGTCCGCTGTCCTGGAGGCAGTCCTTATATTTCTGCTTTGCAAGAACTTCAAAAGACAATGTCAAAAAAGGCAGTTTTCAAAAGAATGAGCTTTCCTGATCACATACCTTCTGGAAAGGCTGGAGCATTTAGCTACCCAGCATGTGTTGAAATAGCAGAATGAGGTCCCAGAGGCTGCCGATGCATTGCTGTGAACGGCTCTTGCTGAGTGGGCGTTCTTCCTGCACTTGGACAGAGGTAGGGAACGGCTGCCAGGCATGCTGCTTGGCACAGCAGAGGTGTCTGACATTTTCCCAGAGCCTGCTGGGCACATTTCACTTAACCAGGTGGGCAACAGGCACAGGCAGGTTCCAACTGAAAACAGACACAGAGGGCAGGAAAATACGTAGCTGCCCCAACGGTATCTGAGCTTCTCAACACGAGGCACTTGTCTCCCCCAGACCCTGACGGGTCCAGTAAAAGGCTCATCACTCTCGGAATTCTGCTTAGCACATGAAAATCGGTGACGAAACATTCCCTTGTATCTATTGCTTGATAGCAGTGCTCTCCAACATCACGTGGTTGTGTCAGCAGGAAACCAGTACATGGCAGTGCCACACTGGTGACGACAGAATGGTTTTTGGCATCTGGCAGCACCGGGATCTCCTGTGCCCTTGCACTGAACCTATCAAGCCTGGTGTGCAAGTGTTCTCCAGGAGCTTGGAGCACGCAGCCTTTCTGTTGCATAACGGTGATGAACTCTTTCCCATTAGCAAACCCTTGTCTTTTTCTGAGAAGCACTATTGTATAAATGATATTCTTGACTTTGTCTTGTGGTTGGATTTTACTCATATAAATGTGCATCTTTCATTTCTTATTTTTTCCTCTGCATTGTTGCTGTAGCCACCCCTCCAGCACTAAGATTCACCAGTTTTCAGGATCTTTTCTTTAATTTTGAGTTTTCATAGAATGTCTCTGCTGCTTTAATGTGCTGCAGGAAACTTCTTGCTTTGGGGTATTTTCTGAGAGTGGTAAGTGCATGCCTTTTGGAGGGGTTATTTTGGTTTTTGGTTTGGAAGTGCAATGATTCTTTTTTGTGCTATTCACTTTTCTTCCTGGATGTTTTTTCTGAAGGGACCAACACATAGCACAATTTGATTTCAATTTCTAATCCCATGCATTCCTCAAGGCAGAAACCTTTCATGCCTAATGATGCATCTGATTCTGAGACATGTATGTGGATAAAACCTTTCATAGACCAATAAAAAATAAGTCTTAGGTTAACCACATACAGAAAAAAATGTATAAATTTGAAACATTCAAATTTAATTCCCTCAACTTACATTAAGTTGAACTATTTCAGGTGTGTTGTAAGAGACAAACTCAGTGGATAGTCAGAGCAAAAGCTTTTCAGCTGCTGTATTCAGGTCCAGTGAGTGGACAAGACGATAATTTTGAATATATGCAGTCTTTCAGGGCTATGATTTAACAAGTAACTGAGTCATGGCTTGTGTCACAACCCTACTAAAATTCTGCTCATAGTTCCCCTTGAAGTGCCTCTTTGAATTGTACCTGCTGCAAGCACGTGTTCACCCCACAAATTTGCCAAACTCAGGAGCAGCCAGTGTGCACGGATCTGTGCAGGGTTCTCAGCCCTCCTTGCTCTGCGCTGGGCACCCTGTCAGGGCATCCACATGTCCCGTAGCCCTGCCTTTGTCTCCCTGATCATTCCCTGTCTGGCACAGCCACCCGCAGCTCTCAGTGGATCAGGAAATGTTAGACTGAGGAGCAACTGCATGGACAGACAGCTGCTAACCTCATCTGCTGGTGCATCCTTCAGTAGAAGGGTCTCGGTAGAATAAGCAGGGAATTCTGCGTAAAAATAGTTGAATAAGTGGCACTGGGGGCCTAAGTAGGCCTTTATTGTGTAAAATTGAAAAAAAAATCCACTTTTTTAAAGCAGTTGCTTAGAAGAAGTTTTCTGGAACTTGAAGTCTAAAGCTGAACAGTGATTTTGGGGGTCTCATGTCTGCATGATGTGACAATCCAAGTCAATTGAATTTGGGAACGCTTGACCTGCAATCCTGTGTTCCTTTGGAGGTTTTTGAAGTGGTGGCTGAGATTTTCAGAATAGCCTGAGGAATGTGGGTGTCCATTGACCACTCTTACACTCCAGCAGATCAAAAACACTCTTTAGGAACAGCAACCTCTGTCCATTATGAAAAAAATGGGTTTTAGTATTGGACAAATATTTTCTTCTCCTCCTTAGATGGTTTCCTTTCTTTCGGCAGCCCAAGACAGTGTGAAAAATCCACCAAACAGTTTTGCAGACATTTTAACAGCAGGGATTCAAAGGCGGGCCACATCACCAGTCATACACTAAACCAGAGTTTTCTACTAAAATAAAATTGCTTATTTGGTCCTTTTTGCATAACTTTTGCAAAATACTATCAGAATTTCTAGGAAAGTTGTCTTTTGCCAGTACTAATGACTTATTTTTAAAGATGTTTAACCAAAATTTTATAATTTTACATCCATTTTGACTGACCAGGCCCCTTAAATAGTTCATGTATTTCACAGCCTCTGTCTGGGTTCCTAGTGAATCTTGGATCATTGTGCAAATTACAGGATGGCTTTTGTTCCATCGGAATACATGAAGGAATCACTTACTGAGCTTAAGGAGTTGAATGCAGAAAATATTTAAGGGGCAGATCTTCAGCTCAGGTAAACTGGCAGAGTTCGGTGGAAGCTACTTGATGTCAGCTGTGGATCTCGTCCTTCAGTGTTGAAGGCATTTCCTATCCATCATTTTTCTGTCTTACTGTAAAAGAATTTCTTATGGTTAAACTGTATTTTCCTATATTGTTCTGCAAGTTTATATGCACCACAGTGCTCATCTCATCTCCTGTAAAATAAACTGTACAGACACACATTGAGCATGGAATTGTCTTTACCCAGTTGCTTTTTCTCCTACCAAAGCCGCACACCTTCCGAATGCAATATCAGCCAGGAACACTTGGGGTGCCACAGGCACACATCCTGCTTTGCTGATCCCAGGCCAATGCAGCTTGAATTTACGATCACATAATTCAGATGTCATCTACTTGTACTTATCCTTTTCAGATCTTTGCATGCTATTCAGATGAGTACAGTCCCTAAAATTTCATTTTTATTGGGAAACCAATTTAAGAAACACCTGTAGTTAAGCGGGTTTGTTTCTTAAACAAGCAGGCAAGCTGACCGTGATCAGTCTGAAAGCAGCTGCTCTGAAATGGGTCTGTCTTCTCAACCCAGTCAGTCCTTTACCTGCAAGTTCCACATGCATCGTGAAGCTCAGTCAAAGAGAAAACACTGTTGTAAAATGTTGTTGTTAATAAATTGTTCTACTTTGAATATTTGAGTTAATATGTATGCTGGCAGGTTTTCTGACAAAGTCAAAATCAGCCCTGATAAAAACCTGACTAGTCCAACAACTGTCTTCAAAAGTGACCAGCAGGGGATACTGCTGTAGAAGCAGAGCTCGGAGAAAGCTTGTGCAGAACACAAACCCCCCTTCCCAGCAGTGTGTGACTCGAGGACCTTGGAGGTAACGGCATTATCCACACCTCAGAAACCGCAGTGGAGCTTTCTTCTAAGAATTTGTCTAGTTTTGAACTCATGTCAAAATGTAGTTTCTGCAACCACCTGCAGAATGGCATCCCCCAGCTCTGGCTGCTGGTGTCCTGGTGTGTGTGTGTGTCCTGGTTGTGTCGGGGATGCGGTACAGTTTGTACACTGACGTGGTACATAGTTGCAGAGTCATACAAACTCTTCTCAGAAAAGGAGAAGAAAGGTAAGACACCGAAAAGGTTCTGGGTGGACGCTTGGCTTTCACAGCAGAGTCTTTGCACCTTGCCCAAAGGAGCCTAAATCTGTTAAAAAAAATCTCCGAATGCTGTTTCGAATGTTGGTGCATGATACAGACCAGCCCGGTGAATACTTTACAGTTCTCCACATACATTGAGCTGCAACTCACCAGCAAAAAGCATTTTCAGTTGTACAGGACTTTGATACAACTTTGAAACTCAAGATGGGGAGTTACTGTACAAACCATGACACTGCTGCTGGTGTAGTGCCGGCACTCAGCAAAACATCGCGGTGAGAGGACCAGAGTTGACAGTGGAAGAAGCAGGGCGGCAGCCTCGCAGTCTGTGACACTTAAATGTGAAGGGCAGGAAGTTTTACTCCGTTCTGCACAGGAATACCTGCGCTAGATTTTCGCCTTGGGCCCCACAGGCTCTTCCCCTGCCTGTGCTGCCCTGATGCAGCTCCAGGGAAGAGGAGCAGTAGGCTGCTGAGGAATGTTGCCAAGAAATGTGTATTTCCTCCTGCTGAGCTGGAAGGGGCGGCTGCTGCGCTGCCCTGGCACCAGGTCGGAGCTGTTTGGAGCTGGCATCCCCCCGTGCCCCGCCTCTGGCACCTTGTGCTTGGGCTGTTCTGGGTGTCTCCGGAGGCGGGCTGTGACTGCTCTTTCCCGATTAGCCACCGGGACAGGGCGTGAAAGCCCACGGGGCTGATGATTTGTGCCCCAGCCAGCTGTCGTGTTTGAGGGTCCAGCTCGGGAGCAGCGCAACCCTTGTCCCCCCGGGAGGCCCCGTGGGGACACGGGACAACCCTGCAGCTGCTCTGAGCCCTTCCCGGGGCTGGGGGTGCCGGGTGTCCGGGGGGTGCTGCAGCCCTCGGGCACCTCACACCGCCCGAGCTCCTCCCGCAAGCTCCGGGGGAGCGGAGCCCGCGGGGGTCGTCGTCCCCGGCCCGAGCCCGGCGGGGCGAAGGGAAGAGAAGGGAAGGGCCGGGCCGTGGGGGGAGCGGGGGCCTCCCCGGGGCGGGCGGCCGGGGTGCTGCGGGCAGGGGCCGGGGGCTGCCGCGGGCAAGGGCCGGGGGGTGCCGCGGGCAGGGGCCGGGGGCTGCTGCGGCCGCGGCCCTGGGATGCCACGAGCACGGGGGCGGGGCCTCGGGCCCCAGGGGCGCGGGACGCTGGCGGGTGGCGGTTGCCGGTTGCCGGGTGGCGGGGCCGTGGCCACGGGACGCGGCCGGGCGCAGGCGGAGTGCGGGTCCCGGCTGGTCGGAGAGCGGAGGGGCTGCAGGTCCCAGAGCTGCCCGCACCCCTCGCCGCCAGCACCGCTTCGTTGTCGGCGTGGAGCCCACGGCAGGAGCCGTCTCGTGTTGGCGATTTCCCCCCCGGGTGCTGCGGAGCCAAGAGAAGAGGTTTGCTCGCCTCCTTCCCCCTTCCCTCTGCAGCCGCTGCCCCCCCGGGGTGTTGGCCAGGCTTTGGGCAGAGCAGGAGCCCCCCCCCCCCCCCCGCCCCAGGGCTCTGTGCTGGGCTCAGCCGACGTGGGGCAGGGCGGGTGGTCTCTGCTCCCTCTCGGGCTCTTTTGCAGAGCGATCTCCTGGTGTCCCCACGTTCCCCGTGCAAACTGCTGCGGGAGTGCAAGGCTGTTTTGGGGAGCGGGGGCTTGCTGGTGAGACTGGGGCTGAGCCTCGTGGTGAAGGACTTGAAGGGGTCCGAGCCGCGCAGAAGGCGGCGTGTCAGGCTGCAGAGTGGCCCCGAGCAGGAGAGGGCGGTTTGCTGAGCAGCAGATGGGAAATCTTCCTCTCCCTGCAGGCGGGAGGTTAGCGGTGGTGTGACCGGCAGCGTTCGATCCCCTCGCGACGCGGAGCTGGAGATCGACCTCGCTGGAGCAAGGGAGGGCTGGGATCCTGCCATGGTGAGTGTGACACGGTCCTAAGCCAGGGCTGTGACATCCCGATGGGATGCTCTGGCACCTCTGTTGGGAGGCAGAAATGGTCCCGAGGGCTGGAGGCTTCTGCCCAGCTGCCAGCCAGGAGGGGCTGCACTCACTGGTGTCTCTCAAGTTGTCAGTGTCTCGGGGACTCCCCTGGGTTTCATGTGCCTTTTCCCAAAGGGCGTGAGCGGGAGGAGGGCTTTGCTGTTGCTTGTGGGATGCTCTGGAGAAACCTTCCTCTGGCTTGAGTGTTTTGGGAAGGTCCAGGTCAGCCTTGCTTTGTTTTCTGATGAGGGAATTTGTCTTTCTCCATAGGCTTCAACACCCAGGAGAAGTTTAAGAGGTGTGTATGTACATTCGCGTGCTTTCCTTTCACTGTCCATAGGTGCTTTGATCTGCTGGGACTGTGTGGGGTGGAGGAGAGGGGACACTGGGGTCGGGTGGCAGTCCTGGCTACTGAAACGTTCGTGATCCTTGCCTGAAAGCTGCTGTTGAATGCCTGGTGTCATTCCTGAGCTGGAGATGTTCACCTGCCTCTCGCATCAAGTGGCTTATTGGGGTCCTCTGTTCCTTTCTGGGGGGCTTTCCCTAATCTAGGGGAGAACGTACGCATTGATTTCAGTTCTTTCCCTTGCCTGCTCCCTGACTGCTCTTTGAGAGGCCCGTGGCAGCCCCTGATCCTGAAGCAGTGCTTTTGGGGTTGCCCAGGGTCTCTGAGATTCTGCAGGGTGGGAGTTCACAGATGAGGTGCTGCTTGCGGCCAGATGCGATGGTCAAATGAACCTTCTTTACCTTTGACCTCGTCTTTACACTCTTCCTCCCTTCCTGGGAGCAGGAGGTGCAGGTGCGAGAGCCGTTGTCTCCAAGGAGCTGCAGTTGCGCGGGGAATGAAGCAGGGAGCAGAGCGGAGAGCAGGGTTTCAGAGAGTCAGAGGCTATTGAATAGGTGCCAGCATCTGATAACATCACAAATTGGCTTTAGGGGATGTCGATGGGCTTTCTTCTTCACTTTTCCATTGCCTAAAGAGTGGCCAAGTGTTAAAGCGCCCCAATTTTCAGTTATTTTCTTCTAGAGAAAGAAAAGATGGAAAAACCAAACAGAAATGTAGCCACTGAGTGTTTGAAGTTCGGGGAGACTCAAGGGAACCCCAGGTCCCTGCAGAATCTGCGTTCATGGCTTCGGGCAGATGTGATCTCCTGTCCCCATGTGCACGCAGTGGGAGCAGTGCTCGGCTTAGCACAGAGCTGTTCTAACTAACGTTGGGTTTGTTGTTTTGTTTCTTTTTATTATTGTTATTCTCCTCTTCTGCCCCTCCAGGGAAATTCCCAGATTTCGAGGATCCTTTAGCAGGGCTTTTGGCCAGTGAGGAGCAGGGTGCTCCTGAGACGCCAGCTCCAACAGGTGCTAAAAGCAGCCCTGAG
>WKFP01013034.1:13016-31798 GCA_011057875.1 Pterocles orientalis
GGGGGGGGGTCGCAAGATGGCGGCGGCGGGCGCTGACCGGGCCTGTCCCCGCAGCTGGCGAAGGACCTGCTGCACCCCTCGCCTGAGGAGGAGAAGCGGAAACACAAAAAGAAGCGGCTGGTGCAGAGCCCCAACTCCTACTTCATGGACGTCAAGTGCCCCGGTAGGGCGGGGGGAGCGGCGGCGGTACCGGGGGGAGCGGCGGCGGGTCCCGGCCCCTCCCGCTGACGCCGTCCCGCTCCCCGCAGGTTGTTACAAGATCACGACGGTGTTCAGCCACGCGCAGACCGTGGTGCTGTGCGTGGGCTGCTCCACCGTGCTGTGCCAGCCCACCGGCGGCAAGGCCCGGCTGACAGAAGGTGGGTACCGGGGGGCTCCCGGGGCAGCTCCGCAAACCGGGATTTTTCCGGGCGGAAGCTGATACATCCCCGCGGCTGCGGGAAACGCGCTCGTTCTGCGCTTGGCTGCAGGGACCGACACCGGGCTGGGGGCTGCAGGGACCGACACCGGGCTGGGGGCTGCAGGGACCGACACCGGGCTGGGGGCTGCAGGGACCGACACCGGGCTGGGGGCTGCAGGGACCCGGGTGGGGGATGGAGCGGGGTGGCCTGACGGCACCGGGCCCGGTGTTCGGTGTTCTCTCCCCAGGCTGCTCGTTCCGGCGGAAGCAGCACTGAGCGGAGGCGCGGGGCCGGCGGGACTCGCACGGAGACGGGCGCAGGGAGCTCCAGCTGCCGCACCTCGGGGCGCCCACGGGAGGACGGCCACCAACGGGACTCCTCATGCTGCCGCTGTAGTCCCACCCGCCTTGCTGACAATAAATTTTAGATAAAACACAGGGAATGAATTTCCTTGTCATGCTTTTGCTGTCTGGCGAGGAGGGGGTTTGCAGTGATGCTGAAGTTGGGTTTTTTGGGAGTGGGGGGGTTTAGCTGCAAGAGTGCCCAATCCTGCCCCGAATATCCCCGGCTCTTCCCGGGGAGGAACGTTCCCAAAATCCCTTTGGAGTCCCCGAGTCGATGGCGGGGTTGGTCCTGTCCCCTCTCCTCGGGGTGAAGTTCACCGGGAGGATGATGAGGGAGGGCTGATCGCTGGCAGGTCCAATCTTCTCTAGAATGACGCAAGTGTGTTTCCCAAAGCTCAGAAACACGGAAAGCAGATGTGTCTCCTGAAAGATTACAGAGGGCAAAAGTACACATCTGCGCTTCCTGTGAGTGTTAATTAGTGACCGATAAACCGCACCTTCCACCTCCTGAGGATCCTAACGGCTGCGGGCACTGAAACAGCCCAGAGAAGGGAGAGAAGAGCCCTAACGAACCTTCCTCAATACCAGCCTTACCGAGCGAGCCCCTTCCCCGCATTTCCCGGTGAAACACGCTGACTCGGTGTCCTCTTGTTCCCCCTCAGCCCCAGTTCCCGCAGGACAGCAGGACCCTCAGTCCAAAGGTGGATTTTCAGGACTTCCCCCGCAGCCCGGCTCTACACCAGCCATCCCAGCTTGGGGGCGTGTCAGGGTGAAAGACACAAAATCTGGCACACGCTTGAATTCTGGAAAGGTCACAAAGGGACAAGGAGGCCAGGAGCCCGAGCGCCAGGGAACCAGGAGGCTTTCCATCCACCCAGTAACGTACCAGTGTGGATCGCTTCCTGCCTTTTCCCGCCAGGGAACCAGGAAGCTTTCCATCGACCCAGTAATGTACCAGTGTGGATCCCTTCCTGCCTTTTCCCATCGTACTTCGAGGAAGAACTCCAGCCCCTCAACCCCCCTCTGCCAGGCCGGCAGCTGCTGACAAGACCAGCACACTCAGAGGCTTTCCAGGCTCTTTGGTTCCTGGTGATTTCTCCCCTGCGCTGAGCGTCGCCTTGAACACAATCCCCCTGGGGGCGCCCGACAGCAAGAAAAAAACCATCTTCCCCCCAGTTGTAACCAGTTACCCCCTGTTCACAGAGCCCAAATGGGGTTGTACTGTCACCTCTTCCCCCGAGCTGCTGCAGCTCAGCGCGAGACCAAACGTGCCACTGAGGGGAGGCACCTCCAGGGCCACCGAGGGGAAGGGTGAGACAGAGAAGGGGAACTCCGCAAAACGCTCCTCAGAAAAATCCCAAGTTATTCTCAGGTTCTGCAAATTGACAGAGATCAGTGACAACCGTGTCCCCTTCCAGGGAAAACCCACTGCACGTTCCACAAACCCCCAGAACTGTGCGTTTCTGCAGGTTTGTAACACAGGAGGACGATCGGTACGGGTGAAACGTGCAAGAGAGACCGAGGGGGAGACTGCGATAACAAGGCAGCAAGGGTTAATTTCCTTCCCTCTCCCTCATTTCCTTATTAGCGCTAAATATCTGTAACACAATTCATCACGGCACTCCCCTTGGCAGCTGCTGGCTGTTAACTAAACACATTCACAGGAGATAAACACCCTTCAGTGCTGTCTGTGCCATAAACTTCTGCAGCCATCACGCTCTCGTTTGGCTTCCCCGATCCACCTGTCTCCTGGGCAGACAGCGAAACCCAAAAGAAAACACGCAGTTTGCTCCCGAGAACCGTTAACAGCCACTAAGAGGGGTGAGAACCGTTAACAGCCACTAAGAGGGGTTTGCATTCTTCGTTAAGAAACTCAGCTCTATTATCAAAGGTTATTAATCTGCAGATGGATAACAGAAACACTCCTAAATTGGCTTGGAAACCTGAAGTTCGCATTACACTTTGTCCTGGAGCAATGAGAGTGCCAGGGGCAATCATTTCTGTAACACAGAGATCTTTCTGCTGCCAATAAACAGATTTCGGTGCAGAATGGAGAACGGCCACGAGGCTGTCAGTGTTTACGGTCACTGTGAGACTTTTCTGGATCGGAATTAGTGACTGAAGCAGAAAGGCTCTCGTTATTCATCCTCCAAAGTATCCAGTATCGTGTAAAAACTAATTCTTGAATCCAAACACTCTTCAACAAAAATAGTTCAGCAAACAGCACAAAAGTGGCACGAGGGCAACCATGACACACGCTTTCCGAGCTCCAAGGCCCATTCTCCGTTGTTAATCTCAGTTCAGTTCATCACTCTGATTTAGAGAGCAGCCCATCAGAGAAAAGCCAATTTCAGTTTTGAAATCAGCGTGCCTGAAAAGATGTAGTCAGCATCTGCCTTAAGATTTAGACACGCACTGCCAACATAACAGATACAATTATATTTTAAAGTAGAAGTATATTCCTGATAAAAAAGAAATGTGAGTTTTACAATCAAGCTTTCATTTTCTTATTACCTAAAAACTCAGCTTCTACAACACAGATAGTGCAGTCAGGAAGACCAGACGCAGCGCACATGAACATCTTTGTTCCTGTGCAGGAATTCTTTCACAATTTTACTCCATAGCCTCCCTTAGCCCCTTCCTTCTCCAGCCCTGTTACCAGAGCACTCCCACCTCCGCAACACCCCCCACAGCCTCTCCTTCTCCCCTCACCACCGCTCCCTTCACCAGGAGCAACATTCCCTGCTCCCCACAGCACGAACAGCCCCCCTCAGCCTCCAGCTCACAGGGAACCCGGAAGGACAGCAACACCTCGGGCACATTTATCTTAAAGGCGACGACGGGCACGGCCAAGCACAGGAGGAGCAGGGAGAGGAGAGGAGAGCAAGCACCGCAGCCTCATCCTGTCAGACCGCAGCCAAGATGGCGCCGGCGGCACAACCCCTTTCCCGCCTTCCGGCACGCCGCCGCCCTGCGCATGCGCGGAGCAACCCCGCCCAGGCGCGGCGCGTCCTTCCCCTGCGCAGTGCGCATGCGCGGTGCCGCTTCCCGCCCTCCTGTGAGGCGATGGCGGGCAGGGGGCCGCGGCAGCAGGGAGGGCAGCGGGTCCCCGCCACAGGCTGAGGTAAAAGAGGGGACACTGACCCCCCAGGGCCGCCTGTGGGCTTAGGGGAGCCTGGCCTCACCTCAGCCCGATGTCCTCCCTGAGGGACGGGCTCAGGCCCCGCTGCTGTCCCACCCTCATCCCCCCCCTCAGAGTAAAGCTCTGGAGCCGGAGAGCAGCGTGGAGGGATTGGTTTTTATTTCAAAAGACAGTAAGACAATTTTTTTTTTTTTCAATTTAGTATCAAAACACTTGATAGGGTTCTTTTCCTCGAGATTGGCCCCTAGAACTGCTACAACCAAGCGGCATGCTCAAACCACAGGCTGGACACATCTCCACACTCGGCCTCACAGCAACGGCAGCAGCGACGCACAGCGAGAGGGCCGGGACCTCAGAGAGGCACCGAGCCTGGCCGGGGGTAAGGCCTCAGCTCCCTCCCTGGGGCAGGCAAAACGACTCCAAGGAAACAAGGCTGTTGGACTGAAGCTGTTCAGTGTAACCCAGCAATGGGCGATAAAGCTTGGGGCGGCAGCGCTTAGTGAAGGCAAATTCACCCCTGGGTAGCAACGGGTTAGAGGGGCCAGGAAAGGAAGTGGCCAACAGCGGGGGCGAAGAAAGGGAAACAGACCCTGTGAAGGTTCAATTGTTCAGATAACTGGTTTGGCTTTAAAAAAAAAAAAAAAAAGTCTCCTTTCACCCAAGTTGCTTCTCCACAACACAGAGTTACCTTAAAGCTGAGAAACTGAACTGCTCTTTTGGCAAACAGCTGCTGGAAAGGAAGTTTTCCCAAGAGGCTTCCATCCCTAGCCCAGCTACGCCGATTCAGTGGCCCACAGCCAGGAACCGTCGCACCCTCCTTCCTCCCCTGCCAAAGCAGGGTGGCCCAGAGCTGATTAACAAGAAGGTTAACACCAAATTTTAAAGCCAAGAGCTCTGAAGTGTAGCTCACCAGCCTCACGAGTTATTTGGAATGTTTACAATGGTTGCTACAAAAAAAAAAAGAAAGGTAGTTACAAAATGTATACATCTTAAACATGCTTCCCAAACATTATTGCATTGTTTATTTCCCTTAATAACGCTGTTTGAAGCTCTGCCCAACCTGATGGCCTCTAACCCTGAGGCGAAGGAATAAGATTTGTGTTTGGTCAAGTTGGCAACAGAAAGTAAACTCTGGTCGCCCAGGGTGAGAGGCCAGCGGCGGCTGGGCGGCCCCCCCGGGCATGGTGTGGCAGAGGCAGTGGCAGGGATCCGTTACATTTCGTTCAGGTCTAGCAGGGTCTGGTCCAGCATTCTTTGCGTGCAGAGATGCTCCTCTTTGGTGGATTTCAGTTTATCTGGCAGGAAGCAAAGAGTCAAAAGTTACAAAAGTCAGCTTCAGACAACCCAGAAAAAAAACCAAAACAACCTTCGCCAAAGAAAGCTTGCGCTAGCCCCCTTCCCAGCACGCTGCCGCAGTGAGTCCTCGGGCCGGGGGGTGTCTGGCTAGGTGCAGCTGAAGCTCGGGAGTTACCTGGCTCACGTGTAGCCCTCGCCTCTGGCACCGCCGGTGCTCCCAGTCGGCACGGTCGCGGCATACTCTGGGCAGGGTTTTGCATGCAGGTGTCTCCGACTCGCAGCTTAGCTTTTCCCCAGGGCTTCAACGCCTCCAGACAGCAGACAGACCCCCCCGCCGTGGCCCAGCAAGCCACCCAAGAGCACCGCGGAGGTAAAACACACTTAAGAAATCACCCCCTGGAATGACAGCTGGGTGTGCCCCCCCTTCTCCCCAGCACAGGACAGAGATGCCAAGCTGGTCACCGAGACCGTGACTTCCCAGCAGCAGGGAGCAGACAACAGCGCCTCAGGGACAGCGGGGAACAGGCTGCTGTCGGTGAAGGGCAGGCGGGGAGCAAGGAGCGAGGGTGCTGCAACTCTGCCCGAGACTACAGGCGGCTGCACGGTCGATTCTCACATGTTCCTTAAGCCAGGAGGAGAGCTCAGCTCAGCAACTAGCGCTCTAGGTACGCCTCACTCCAAAGGTGAGCCCACCCATGTCACTGAAGACATCCACAGGCTGGGACACGGGACAGAGAGGCTGTAGAAAGATGTCCTTTAGGTACAGGCAGGTTCTCAAAGCCGCTCCCCAACCTCCCCAGGATCAGAAACTGCGCAGAGAGCAAGAAGCAGCCTTCCTAGAGCTCTAGGAACTGCAGCGTTTAAAGAGTCCCTGCAGGCACAGCTTCATGCTGTGGATTTTGGGACTTGCTTTTCCATGAGCTTCCCCAGCCCGTTCTGGGGCTCTGCATCTGCGCTGGGGTCAGGCCCCGGGAACAACCGCTTCCCCCACACCTTCTCGGTTAGGATCAACCCTACAGGAAAGTACTACAGGTGTGCGGTGTCTCACAGACCACGAGGTCAGTCCTTTATTGTTAGAAGCCATCATTCCATGCAGCAGAAAATCCTACAGTCATCAGCTAACAGTAAATTAAGTTGTAGCAGACATCAGCCTAACGTCATCCCACCCCTCTCTCGGTGGGTGCAGCCTCTGGTTCCACGGAGGAGCCAGACGGGACCCCCCGGACAAGGAAACAAGACTGCTCAAAAACCTGACACGCCCGAGGGTAACTTCACCAAGAATAGAGGTTACCTTTATATATATTAAAAAAAAAAAAAAAAGCTCTTAAATAAGTTAGAAGATAAATTCAAGTGCCCCGTTAAATAGCAGCAATTGCATTAAAAGCTGCAAGTCTGCCAAGTCTTAAGGGTGACGGGATTTCAGTGTGGTCCCCAGCACTGGTGGTCGCAATAAGCTCGTTTAATGGCATTAGTGGGCCCCCTTCTCAGTCACACAGATCATGCAGCGTTAACTTCAGCTCGTTAGAGAGCAGGCGGTTTTTCTCAAGCTGGCTGTACAGGCGCTCTGCAGCGGCAACAGGATTAGGGGAAAACAAGAGGAAGAGAGAAAAAGAGAGAAAGGGAACATTAGTAGAGGACCGAGACGAGCACATCAAATAAGCCGTCTGCGCACCGCGGGCCTCTGCGATCGAGTCCGGGCTGTTAAACAGACGGAGAAAACCAGGGAGAACAAAGGCTGGTCTCACTCTAAACTTGCGTTTCAGCTCAGGAAGATCACAGAGGAAGCAGAAACGGAAGCGCTGCCAAGGGCTTACGAAGGCAAAGAGAGGAAGAGGAGCCCACCAGAAGAGGAGCCCGCAGGCGGGGCCGGACCCAGGTGAGGCGAGAGGCTCGGGGTGTGCTTTAAGCCCCTGGAGCACGTTGCAGAAAGAAGTGGTCCTACCACAGCCAGACCAGAAACACCTTAGAGCGAGCCACAGTGCAGAGGCATGGGTGGGGTTTAACAGCAGGACAGGGACACCAGAAGAACTGAGAATGACAGCGTGTTGTACCTGACCTGGGGGACGCTCCTCCTAACAACCCGTTTAGACCGGGACTGGAGGCAGGAGCTGCTCTGGGCACAGGACAGGGCAGTTCTGGAGCACAGGCTCCTGGTTTATGTCAGCCCCAGAACTAAATGAGCCAGGCAAACACTGCCACTGCGTCTGACAGGCTTCCCCTCCCCACCGAGGCCCTGTCCTGACAGCCCTGCAGGGCTCCCGTGGCCACGCTCGTCCCCAAGGCTGGCCCCGAGCGCGTGGGCTCATCAGCAGCTCCAGGGAGAGGGAGAACCAACCTGATCTCCCCAGGACAGGTCACCTCTGGGGCCTGTGTGGCCACTGTCCTGCCATGCGGCCTGTCAGCCACCGCAGAGAATACATTCAGCAAACGTGGGCACCCTGACGCCAGTCTCCAGCCCCAGGGCGGCCCTGGGGCTCCAGGAGCAGCAGAGGATGAGTGAGCCATGGTCACAAGCAGCAGTGAGCGCAGACTGCCGCGATGGCTCACAGCCTTCCTGCCGCTGGATCCACCGCCCCAGGAATCAGCGTGACCCTTCCTAGACCTCAGAAACAGCTCCTCCACATGGAACGTGTGCCTAGGTGTGCTGGGGCCGGCTCCAGCGCTCGGCCTCTCCGCCCAGCCCGCAGGGCAGCCTTACCAGCCGTCCGCAATGCGGGGAGCTTGGGGACCCGTGCCTCCTGGTCAGCAAATCTGCGCTCGCAGCACTCCTGAGTCAACGGCCCCACGCGGGGTAACCAGCCCGCACAAGCCTCGCAATCCCGTCCGACCAGAAGCCTCTCAAAACCTCCCAGGGCAGAAGTTGCATCACCCACCCACCCACCCACCACCACCCAGCGTGGAATTCCATCAGGGCGAGCAGGGAAAGGGCCTGCCGCAGCCCTGCCTCCGATAACATCACTTGCAACACTGCCGTGCAATCGCAGAGCCACCAGCTCCGCGCTGAACCGTCGGTAACAGACCCACGGCTGACGGGACCTCCCCGCGCGGGGAGCGGCCGTTTCACAAGGGCAGGGGGCCACCTCCCCCCTCGGAGCTGGGGGCCGAGCACCGGGCTGGACACCTCCGCACACCCGGACACTCGCGACAGAAGCTCCGTCCCTCCCGCAAGATCCGGGCCCCGACTCCAGCTGCACGTTTGGTTACTGAGGAGTTATGATTTCTCGCTTTGCGTTTGCAGGATACAGAGTTATCTCCCCCCACCCCAGAAGAGTCAGACCACCTTCTTGCAGAGCTTTCCAAGCTATCACCCTTTGAAATCCCTTGCAGGAACGCTCCCTCCTTCCCCACCCAGGCCGGGGACAGCCCTGACGCAGGGTGAGGAGGGGCTGGGGCAGTTCGGGGTGTCGGGACTCTAGCACTACCGGTGCCATGTGTGCGGAGAACAGAGCGACACAAACCTGAGGAAACCACGGGAGGTGTCTCATTTCATCAAAACTCTGATCACGAAGGGCTCTTCGGGCACTGTGGCAGATGAACCGATCCAGAAAGGAAAAAAATATTTGGCAAGGCACCGTGAGGCACCATGTGCGGTTACGAGAGGCTGATCAGTGATAACAGGCTCGGAGCAGCGGTGACACAGTGTTTGCAGCCCGCTGCCAGCTGCAGCGCTCGGTGTAAAGCTTCATGCCACGATCCCAGCACCCCCAGCCCCTGCACGGGGACGGGGGGACTCTGCAGAACACCGCTTCCCTGCCCCGGGTGCCCGCTGCGGCACATTCTCATTCCTGAGGCGAGGGGCCACGCATCCCCCTCGCACCCGCCCCATCCAGCTGGAAAGCAGCCAGACCCCACGGGAATCTCATTCTCTTTCACACCCTGCCCGGGACCTAGCACCTATCAGGTGCTGTGACTTCCCCCGGCAAGCCGGCGTTTGGCGAGCGATGCCGGTGAACGCTACCGAGCGGGCGGGCGTGAGGATGGTTTCAGCCAGGCCGAAGCGGGTGCAGCTGGACGAGTTCCTGCGGCAAACCCCAGCCTCCCCTTTGAGCCTAGAGCATGCTGAGGCACGGGATAAGAAACCCCAAGTGAAAAATCCAGCGTGTTAACAGAGCCTGTGCGCTCCCCCAGGGCGCCGAGGGTTCCGTGGGTCTGACCAGTGACCGTTACAGGCCCTAGAAACTCCTTTCTCCAAAGCACCAGCCCTTCCCTTTCTACAAGAATTGTTTTCCTTAAAAAAAAAAAAGTGACATCATGCTTGAGTAAGAGGCAAAGAGAAATACAAAAGGAGCTTTATGGCTCTACAGAAGATATGCAGATGAGAACAACACACTCCCAGCTACACGCAGACAGCGCGAGGGCAGCCCCTCCGCGCACAGCCGTGTCTGGCACGTCGGGTCAAACAGAGCGAGCTTTGTTTAGGAGCGAGCGCGGCAGAACCGGGGGGCTGCTGCTGCTCTCAAGCTTCAGCGTCTTTACAGCGCTCATGCCCAGGGGTGCCCTGCGCACAGCAACTGGAAGAAGGTGCTGGAACCGAGAGCGAGATGACGAGAGCGTGAACGCGGGGTGCAGGCGCGGAACAAGCCATGGAGCAGAGAGGCAAATCCCAAGTGGAGTTTGGAATCGCAAGACTTATCTGTGTGAGACAGAAGGAGACACTAATTTTAAGAGAAGCTGAAGTGTTTGTGCACGGCAAACTTTGCTGAGGGAGCGGGTGGACGCTAGGAAAGGGCTTTCCTCTGCCGGGCAGGGACCTGGCTTCTCCTCGGTTAGTGGGAAGGACCGTGCGGAGCAGCTGTTAGCAGAACCCACCACAAATCCCAACAGCAAGCCGAGTAGCAGAGCTGCAGAAAGAGGAGTTCAGCTACTTCCACAGATCAGTTCACGGTCCAGCCCATCTCAAGCCTGTGACGGCAATTCCTAAGGAATCGAGCGCTATCCGCGGCCTCTTCCAGGAGGAATCCCGAGACCGTGGCCCAGCGGCTCCCGCAGGCACCTACGCCACACGACCGCAGGAAGCCTTTCCCAGCGGGACTGGGAACTGCGCTCGGAGCTCAGGTCAGAGCCCCTCCAGGCCAGCACAGCGTGTTACGCATGCGGATCACACGGATCGAGCGTTAGAGCAGGGCATGCCGCGGGGACGCCTCCCCGATCCTCGGGGCAGAGATCTGTAGAAGTAACCGGGACGATGCAGCACCCGTGGATTCTCCAACTACGAAAACCACAGCAAACCAAGCAAGCTCTGGCAGTCCAGCCTGCTGAAGCGAGAGGCGAACACCAGCCAGCTCATATTTACATGGAAGTCATGTCATTCAGGGCGTGGTCCAGCTCCTCACTAATTGCTTTGTACTTCAGTTTCTGGGCATAGAGCTCATCTAGAAGAGGTTCAGGAGGAGAACAAAAGGGAACAATGAGGGAGGGAAGGCAGAGGAGTTCTTCCAACAGCCTGGGGCAGGGAAAGCAGCATGGGGTTCATGAACAGAGGAAAATGAAGTTAGATGTGGAGCCATCAGGGCTTGCGGGAGTTCCCGACAATGAGTGGGTGGGTTCCGGCGGCCCGAGGGCAGGCTGACCAGCGAGCGCCTTCCAGGATTGCGAGCCAGCTCCGAGGGGAGCAGAGCCAAGAACAAACCACAGCAGCTTGTGAGAACAAGCCGCCCAGCTAGGTCAGCAAGAACCGCCAGCAGGAGGAGCGGCAGGGAAGGGCAACTCCATCCCCTCCGGGAGAAGGTTGCTCCACCTACGGCAGGCACGGATCAGCTGAGGAGCTCTGTTCTCACCTTCGGTCTCAACACAAAAACCTGCTCGGGAGAAGCTGGTCACGTCACAGTCCCTGGATCAGAGGGAATTCCCCCTCTGTGCCACTCAGCCGGGCAGGACGAGCTGAGCAGACAGGCCACACCTGCATCCTCCATCAGATAACGGAGCAGACAGGCAGAACCCCCGCCTTCGGGGAGGAGGCAGCCCCGAAACCCGTCCTGACACACTCCCTGGCACCAACTGCTCCCCGCTCTGGCTGCCTAGGCTACGGTACAGCTGGGAATGTTGTTAACGGCTTCGCAGAGCCCAGAAAACTTTGTCAGTTGTCATAAACTAGGTCACTTCAGCAGCAAGGCTGGAGAGCGGAGCCAAGTCTCCATCACCGTGTTTCAAGGGGAGCATGCAGGGATTTGGAGTTCTCGCAGTTCTCAATCAAAGCTCGCCCTGGATCATGAGGTGGCTCGGATTGCTGCTTGGCTGCGGTTCTGGAACAGCGCAGCTGACACCATTGCTATTTCTAGATTAGAAAAAAAAAAAAACCCACCACCTCCGAGTTGACTCCAGATGGTAGGATGTGGCTTTGAATCTCCAAGACATGGCACGGAAAAACCACCGAAGCCCAAGCTGCGGTGGAGGCAGGAGGCCGGTGAGAGCTTTGGTTTGCCAGCATCACCACTCCAGCCACAGCTAACCGCAGAAAAATCCAGCCGCAGCCTCAGATTTAAGGGAAGCAGCTGGAACCTTCTCCTTCCACAGCCTGGGAAAGGCAGGAAGCCTCAGGAGCGCTCCTGGAGTACCGGGAGCAGGCAAGGATCCCATCCTGGGCACCACGCTGCACGGACGGGGCTTCTGGAGGTTTCGTCTTGAACCAGGACCAACACTGGGGAGCCCTGTGGGGCTGCTTCAGACCCCCCCCCCGACTGCTGCGGTTGACGGGCAGCAGCACTGTCCACAGCAGGCAGCCACGCGCACGGGGCTCTGCGCACAGGAGTGTCGTTATAACCGATCCCCGGGAGGCCAGGCGGTTTTTCCTGCGCCACTCCCTGAACGGGGTCAGGCTGGAGCACAGGAATCCAGCTGCATTCCTGAGGACATCACAGCAAGATCCGCCAGCCGCACTATCTGTCGTTATCAGCCGGATCGGCACGGGGTTTGGATGGAGAGCTCGAGGCCTGCCGCAGCACAGCCAGGGAACGTTTCAGGGCAGACAGATGGGGCAGGACTGGAGCCCGGAGGCACCGAGCCGAGCCTGGGGAGCTGAGTTAGGTCACGCTCCACGTGTTGAGGAGCAGAGCAGTGTCTCCGCTCTCCAGCTGTCTGGAGACAGCCTCCCTCAGCTCCCCACTCCTCACCACATACCTCTGGCTTCCCCTCCCCAGAACGTACCTTCCAGATCATCAATGGTCTTCTCCAGCTTGGCTACAGACCGTTCGGCAAACTCGGCACGGGTCTCCGCCTGCCAGAGAGAAGCACGGCAGTCAGTGAACAGTTCTGGGATACAGCGAAGGACGCGGAACGCCAGCCTGGGGACACCACGTCTGCCGCCCTCCACATCCCTCCCCAGTCCAGCCGAGGCCATCCCAACGGTCCCTCACCTCTTTGAGTTTATCAGTCAGGATCTTGATCTCTTCTTCGTATTTATCCTCTTTTTGGGAGTACTGCGGAAAAGGAGAGGAGTCAGCCACCAGCAGCCCAAGGTACCTCCCCCTGCAGAGAGCCCACAGCTACAGGAGGAACTGAAACTCCTCCCCGCAGCGCCCGTGCCCGCAGAACCCTCCAACGGGGACCTGCTCCCACCCCTGCCCCAGTCCAGCAGAACCGGGTCAGGCAGCGAGTCCCACATCACACACGTCACACGAACTTGGGCACAGAAAAATCCTCACCCCAGCAGCACAGACACCACGGGTGATGGAGTCTGCCCCGAGGCAGGGAAGGGCAGACAGACTTCCCACACTCCTGCGGCCAACATCGGCCCTGCGCTGAGCCCCGTTAGCTCTCCCGGAGAGCACGCACAGCTCTCCTCGCTTGCTCAAGGCCGCGGTTGCGTCATTTCCATCCCAGTGGGTGCTCTGCTGTCACACACCCTCCGAGTAAAGCAGAAATGTTTCTGGCCCTTGGACAAGCAGCCCTACCTTCTCAGCCTGAGCCTCAAGAGACTTGAGATTGTTGGTGACATTCTTCAGCTCTTCTTCCAGCTCGGAACATTTACTGTGGGGTTTTGTAAAGAGAGGGGAGAGAAAAAGGAAAAAGAAGAAGTGGGAGGGAAAGACAGGAGAGACAAGAAGTGAATCCATGGGCAGGGGGGACCGGGAAGTTCTTCAGGAGACTGTCTGCGATCAGACTGGACGGGACCCCGCTTTGAGGCGGAAAGCAAGCTCCCTTCCTGCCTCCAAGCTCTTATTTTAAATTTTCTGCCAGCACAGGCGCAGGGCACCGAGCTGCGGACACAGATTTCTGCCGGACCCAGAGTCTTCAGGTAGAAGCTGCGTGTTTAGTTTGCTGTGGGGAGGGAAGCTGTTCCGATGGACGGACAGACAGCCACCGCCACTCAGACGGGAAAATTTGCGGGCAGAGAGGACAGAACATTCCAGGAGAGAGAAAGATGCAGGTAAGCCGAGGGAAGGAGCACAGCAGGAAGACCACAAGAGTTCTGGTTTAACGGTTGGAGAAGGGAAGGGTTAGTACCTTTTCCTCGGCAACAGACAGACACCTCAAGTTCTGGTCCATCACTCTGATCTGATCCCGCAGCTCCCGGCAACGACTGTTAGTGACGGTCACACGATGGCACAAGCCAGGGAGGGACAAGGGTCAAAAGGAGCACCAAAAACACAATACCGCAGAGCCGAAAAAGGGGGCAGGGGAAAAACACAAGAGAGTCATGGTCACGACATGCACGTCCGGGCAGGAAGCACAGTGCTACTGCTGCGCACACACCAACTTTGTTAGACCAGGCCCCGAGGACAGGGAGCCCTGACCAGCTCCTCGAGGATCGGCTGAAGCATCCAGACGGGTGAAAGGAGCCCGAACACCCCGATCTGTGCGGCTCCTCCAAGCAGAGGAAGCCCAGCTCGCTGCTCAGCGGTGCAGGAGTCTGCAGCGGTGACTGCAAACGTTTTAAGAGGCCAGAGACCAACCTCAGGCACAGTTCTGCCCTCAAACATCCCGCGTGCCGCTGCGGCTCCCGGCCCGGGAGGCCTCTGCCGCGTCAGGACAAGCGCTGTGCCCTCAGGTGCCCCACGGTGACACACAGGATCGAGTGACCACACGTACGAAGCAGTGCTGGTGAACAGCGCGTGGAAAGGACTCTGGAGCCTCGCTAACGAGGGAGTCCCTCCACGCGACGGGGCGGAACATCCCCGCTGCGAGGCTGTCGGGTAATCACAAACTCCTCAGCGGACCTCATCCTGCCCCGAGCAGGAGAGCGCTTCCGCCTCGTCCGCCGCAGGATCTAAGCCCCCCCTGTGCTCCAGGCCTCGTGTAACAAGGTTGGAAACGCCGTGTTAGTTCCCATGCAGAGCCAGACGTGCCGGTTACGTGCGAGCAGACTACTCACGACTCGGCAAGCTCAGCTCTCTCCTCGGTACGCTCCAGATCTCCTTCAATGATCACCAGCTTCCGAGCAACCTGGAAGGCAGAACCGGAGTTCAAGGGGGATAATTCTGTACCTGGAGGCTGCGCGAGGCAGCAACGAGAACGCCCGCAGGAGTCGGAGTCTTTTGGTGAAGGGGAACAGCGCCGTAGCCCTGCTCGAGCCAGGTTTGCAGAGAGCCCCGGCAGCGGGAAGAGGAGCCGCCTCTCCTGGCCAGGATCAGCTGTACCGGCGCTCCAAGGCTCTCACCTCCTCGTACTTCCTGTCGGCCTCCTCCGCGATGTGCTTGGCTTCCTTCAGCTGGATCTCCTGCAGCTCCATCTTCTCCTCATCCTTCAGAGCTCTGTTCTCAATCACTTTCATGCCTCTGCCCAAAAGGAAGCACGGGGAGGGGAGATGTATAAAACAACCCCGTACAAGCCAGCGGTGTAACGAGTTTCGGAGCATTACCGGTGCTCCCCCAGGACCACGTCGCTTCCTTAGGAGCCGCAACACCTCCGAGAGCGGAGGGCGGCACGGAAAGGCAGACATCGCTCGGAATTAACCGCTCCTGGGGCGATCCTCCAGCAGCTCATCGAGCTCCTGGACCGAGGGAACGCGCTGCCGAGAACAAGCCAGGCGCAGGGACTGCGCACGGCTCAGCCAAGTGCTCTCCGGGCTGGAATGCCGGAAGAGCCAAGCCTGTCTTTATGGCAGGTCATCAGCGCGGTCGGGCTGCTCACCATGCACCGAGGGGCCACGCCGGCCCACGGGAGGGGGACCACTCCCCTCCCAATCCCCCCCCGCCACGTCAGGAGAGGCCTCCCCACCAGCAGCCACCTTGGAGAACCAGCCTCATCCCAGACCCCACGGATCTCTCCTCCCGGGAGGCGAGGATGCGCGGCAGCACGCGGCGCTTACTCGCTCCTTCTCCTCGGGTTCCAAGACACTCGCCCAAGGCCGAGAGCGTCGTGTGAGCCGCTCCACGCGCGCAGGTGCCAGCTCCCACATCCCGCCTTGATGTGGCGTCTGCTTCCCACCCTCCAGGAAGCCCGAGAGGCCGATGGCACGGGGCCCTCGCTCGGGAACACGTCCGAGACGGTGGACAGAGGGAGGGCAGCAGCCCCTCGCTCACCTTTCGCTTTCATCTGCCGCCTTCTCCGCCTCCTCCAGCTTCTGCAGAGCCGTGGCCAGGCGCTCCTGGGCTCGGTCTAACTCCTCCTCTACCAGCTGGATGCGGCGGTTCAGAGACGCCACTTCGGCCTCAGCCTAGAGGGGGGAGATGAGGGTGACTTGGGCTGCGGCAGGTTCAGGTCAGCACGCAGGAAGCCAAAATCAACGCCAGGGCGCTTTATCCGCTTCCTTACGGAGCCCGCACGCGCGTTAAGCTTCGCACCATTCCACACGTGGACGCTTTGTCTGCGCGGGAGCCATCCTGCAGGTTTCTCACCCGTCAGCTTGAGCTGACGTGACAGTTTAAGCCGTAAACGCTGAGCAGATGACTTACGCTAATGGGTCGCTCCGCAGCTGCTCTAATCCTGCCCGGCCATCCATCACGCTCCTGGTTACCCGCCGCACAGCGCTCCGTGACAGCCACCGTTTAGCACCCGCTCAGTTTACCCAGGGGATCGGGGCGCGGGCGCCACTTGAAACCAGCCCTCTCATCGGCAGTGCGAGAAAGATCAACAGCTCCGGGCTCAGAGCTCTGCCAGGCTGCGGTGGGGCCAGGATTTCCCTGGCATGGGTCAGCCGATCGCTGCCGTGGCCACAACTCCAGCGCCACGAGCCCCACCTGGGCTCTAGGCTTCCTTCAACTCACTAATAACCCAAAAAAAAATAATCAAAAGCCTCATCCCGCCTCGAGACAGGTTGAGGAGGCTGCTCCCCAGGCAGCTCCGCTCAGCCGTACACGCCAGGAGCCGGCGAAATCACCGAGAGCCCGCAGGCACCGCGCGTTTGCCAGAAGTGCAACCACAGAAGTGACCCGAGGCTTTAAGGAGCCAGCGGAGAGCCGAAGCCATCGCGCCGCCGAGCACTGCCCTCAACCTCGAGGCGCCTGCGGAAAGCCCAGCCGGCACCAACCCCAACCAGAGCCTGGGGGAAGCCTCAACGCTCCGGGGACACCAACGCCCCACCACAGCCACCCCGGCGAGCGCAGAACCCCGCTCTCCAGCAGGATCAGTGCGCTGCCGCCAAGGTGGACGGGGCTGCGGCCATTTCAGGGCAGCACCGTGATCTTCTACAGAGCCCCGCGCGCAGACACATGCCGGGCGTACACAAAATACCTCGGCTCCGCACAACAGAGCCGCCGCGAGGACCCGCCGCTTCCAGCCCTGCCCGAGGAGGGAGGAGTGGGGCGATGAAAGAAACCAGTGTCAGAGCCGGGCCCGGCACAAACCACGCTCGGTTCCCGGGAGAGGCCATCCGCGCTCTTTCCCCCGCACCCGGCACATCCCCACGGCGCGTTTCAAGCGCCGGTTGCGTGAACTAGAGCCGAGAGGAGCCACTGCGCCAGCATGCCCTGCTCCTCGCCGGGAAACGTGCGACACTTTGACGCTCAATCGAGGCAGCGCTGCGGCGGCTGCCCCCGAGCCGGCACCTTCCTCCTCCGGAGGAAACAGTCTCTGCTCAGAGAGGGACAAACCAGGAGGGAACCGGGGGGACAGTGCCCGACACATGTCTCTCGCCCCTCCAGGAGGGGACGGGCCGTCACGGTGGCCTCCTCCCTCTCCCAGGGGACGGACACGCCAGGCCTCTGTTTCCTGACCCCCTGAACCGCAGCGTTCAACCCTCGTTTCCTGCCGGCAACGCTTCACCCACCCCAAAACCACCGGAGCTGCTATGGAACCGCCTCTGTCCCTCGGCAGAGGGTCCGCACCCCTCCCCGCATCCCGCCGGAGCTGTCAGGTGTCCCCGAGCCGGGGGTGACACTCCCCGGCAGCGTTCCCGGGTCCGTTCCCATTTCTCCCCGTTCCCTTCAGGAAGGAGTCAGGGAGCTACCGGGAGCCAAGGGCAGAGCCATCGAGGCCACCATCGCTTCTTCCCCGGGCCACCGGGATCCACCGGGGACACTCCCCAGGGCCAGCACAAGTCACCACTGCACTGGGAGCACTGGTTCTCTCCCCAGAGCGAGGAGAAACGGGCACGTTCCCATGACAACGCGGCTTTGGCGAGAGAATTCCTTATGAGGCTGCGGAGAAAGAGCCAAGAGCCGGGTGAGCTCTGGGAGTGGCCTCGTCCCACGGCAGAGCCTCTGCCACCAGCCTGGGCACCAGATCCCAGCCGGTGCCACCGCGGTGTCACCGCACAGACACCAGACCGGGGCACTGGAGGGGGAAGAGCCGCCCAGCTTCACGTTTGGGGCAGAATCAGCAGCAAAATCACCCCAGAAACGTGCAGAGCCCCGCCCGGGGGGACCCAGCGCCACGGGTGCCTGGGACTGGTGTCACCGTCCCCGCAATGACAGCGGTGTCCCTGTCCCCACGATGACAGCGGTGTCCCCGGGCTGATGGACACCCCCCAGGTGACCCCCGCGCTGTCCCCAAGGCAGGCGGGTCCCGGGGGGGAGCAGAGACCCCGGGGGGACAGCAGGGACCCCCCAGGACCGGAGCAGGACACGGAACTGGGGCGTGTCCCCCGACACCATCGCGCGTGGGCTGCTCCCGCCCCATCCCCGCGCACCGGGGCCGCGCAAGGTGGCCGGGATCCTCCCGGTGCCCCCGCCGCTGCGACCGGGGACCGGCCATGAAACCCCCCCGGGGACCGAACCCCCCCCCCTCCCCGGCTCCGGGGGGTCCCGGGGACCCCACCGAGAGGCACCGCGGGGACACTCGGAGGGGAGGGACCCCCCCAGCCCCCGACCGACACTCCCGCAGCCCCGGGACCCGGCTGGGGGCGACCCCCGGTTCCACCCGCGGCTACACACCCCCGGGGAGGGGCAGCACGGCCGGTTGCGGGGTTCCCCCCTCCCCAGGGCCTCCCCGGCCCCCGGTACCGGCTGAACACCCGCGGGAGAGGGCAGCAGGGCCGGTGGGGGGCTGTACCCCCCTCTCCCAGCCCCCGGTACCGGCTGAACACCCCCCGGTGGGGAGGCAGCAGGGCCGGTGGGGGCTGTACCCCCCTTTCCCAGCCCCGGTACCGGCTGAACACCCCCGGGAGAGGGCAGCACGGCCGGTGGGGGCTGTACCCCCCTTTCCCAGCCCCCGGTACCGGCTGAACACCCCCCGGTGGGGAGGCAGCAGGGCCGGTGGGGGCTGTACCCCCCCCTCCCAGCC
>WKFP01013035.1:0-31893 GCA_011057875.1 Pterocles orientalis
ATAATGTGATTAACATTTGTAGCTGTGCCGGCTCAGATAAGGGTAATTAAATCTCACGCTTCAGGGCATCAACTAATCACTTGCAGGGTCATTTTTTATATATATATACATATATATATATATATATACACACACAAATGTATTTATTTATTTATTATTATTTTTACCCCTTCATGAATATATTCGCCCAGTTGCTGCGATGGGGTGTGTGTGTCCGCTGGCAGCGGCGGGTGGAGGCAGGAATCCCCACGGCAGCTGATGCTGGGATTTGCGGTGGGTGTCACGCGGGAGCAAGGAGGGTCTGTGAAAGGCCGTGTCCTTCGGGAGCGAAGTGCAAAGGGAGGAAGGCACAGCCGGCTGAGCTGAGGAGGAGAAGCTGCTCCTTCACCCAATGGTGCTGCTAACAGGAAAATGAAATGAATGTGAGTCACCAGCTCATTGTTCACTACCACGGGCCAAAATCCCATTGTGAGCTTGGCCCTGGCTTTCAGCAAGGGAACAAGGTGCCCAGGGCTCAGCAGAACCCTGCTGTTGGACCAGGACCCAGCAGCCATGGCCCCATCCAGGAGGACCACAGCACTCCGGCTGCTCCGCCTCAGGCTCTCCCACTCCCCCAAAACCCCCGTTTTGCTCAGGGATGCTGTGGGGTGCTGGTCCTTCTTGGATGCTTCCCATCAGCGGTGTGGGACGGTACCAGCCCTGCAGAGCACAGCACTGCAGCCCTGTGCTGCACTGCCCCATGGATGTGCTGCGTGACCTTGGGTGTGTTATTTAAGGTCAGATTCCTTGAAAACATCTCTAATACGTGTATCTGGTTTCAGAAGGACAGGAAGACACTGGCACAGCGGGCTCTCGCTGCCTCAGCCCTCCTTCTGCCACCAGAGCAGCCGCTAATTGCCGTTACCCCTCCAGCACCCCAGACAGAGGGAGCTGCTGGCTGTACCTGTGTCACCCGAGGCAATGGGTGGATTTTATGACTCAGCCAAGGTTACATGACAATGTGTCCATCAAAGCCAGGATTTTGAATTCAGTTTAACCCAGGAAACTGCCTCCTTCCTCAGCCCACCCTGCCAATACGAGAGCTCAGCAAAGCCTTTGGCCGTTTGACCTTTCCCAGCATCGAGACTCATTTATCTGGAAGTCAGCTCCCTCCCAAGGCAGGGATGTACTCGGGGTTGGATGCTACTAGAGACTGGGACTGCGAGAGAGAAATGGTGTTTCCTTGTATAATGCCTCGGTGTCTGCAAAATGCCCCAAGAGATGTGTGGCTCCCTTCCAGGAGAGCACTGCAGGTCAGCGGGGGATTAAGTGTTCATTATGCTGGAGAGCATCATCCTCGCTGCTGCTGCAGGTACCGGGTATCTGTTCCAGGAGTGCTGGGGAGATGCTGGGGAGCATATCAAGAGATGGAGCAGGATGTTGTGGGGCTAGGAGGAGCTGGGAGCAGGCAGGTTTGGTTGGGCTCTCTCCTGATCCTATTGCAATAAACCTGGCTCCATGGTTGGTAGGAACCATGAGGTCATGGAGGTGCTGCCGTGCCTCTTGGAAATGGCACAGACCCTGAGGTGGGGAGCCCGCGTGTGGCCCTGCACCTGTGCGGACGTGCCGGTGGCTTGGCTGCACCCTAGGTGAGGCATGCGTGGTGGCACATGCACAGGGATGCTGTCACATCCCTCCCCTCACCTGTGTCCCTGCCCTACACACAGAACCCGAGGGCTTTGATCAGAGCTTCCAGAGAGCACAAAAGCCTGGCAGAGGCTCTTTTTTGTGCCTCTACGGCAAGCAAACCTGCGAGCTGCAGGGTTATGAGTAAGGCAGGATGGAAGAGCAGCTGCAGCCCTCTGCCGGCTGTGCCTCTGAGGCATGCTGACATCCCTGGGCAAAAGTATTTTTGGGTGTCCCCATCACCTGCCCTCCTGGTTTCCCTTCCTGCACCCACAGCTGCAGGGGGGGCTCGGCACAGTGCAGGCTGGCCAGGCTCTGGGGGTGCTGTGCTGTGCCCGGACCCTGCACCCAGCAAGGGCTTCACCCAACACGGCTTTGGCTCATCCCTGCTCTGGGGAGGTGGGGAGGGAAGGAGGAGGTGTAGGAAGGGTTTGGCAGCAAAAATTAAGGAAGAAATGTTCCGTGTGCGGGGGGTGAGGCAGTGGCCCAGGTTGCCCAGAGGAGCTGTGGATGCCCCATCCCTGGAGGGGTTCAACGCCAGGCTGGATGAGGCTTTGAGCAACCTGGGCTGGTGGGAGGTGTCCCTGCCCATGGCAGGGGGGTGGAACTCGGTGAGGTTTAAGGTCCCTTTCAACCCAAACCATCCTGGGATTCTATGAAAAATTCACCATCAAACTGTTCCTGGAGACCCGCCTGGTGCTGCTGCTTCCTCCCATTGCAGGAGCGGGCTGTGGGCACGCGCCGGTGTGTACACCCCTGTCTTGATTCACGCGTGCCCCTTGTTTGTCCTCGACCTTTCAGCTGCCGAGCAGGTAAAGCAAACAGCCTTACAGCAAGTGGAGCGCGGCTTCTCGCTAAATACCTTTTGTACAGGCGCCGGCGCTGAGCAACCGCTGCACGCAGGTCCCCTTGCTCCGGTGTGTGTCTGCTCTGGCTTCTCCCTCCTCACCTGCCCGAGCATGGGCCACCAGTCCCAGGGCTGTCCTGCCACCCAGCTGAGCTGGGCTTGTGCCTGGGGACGGATGATGTGCAGGCTGGTGGCATGGGCAGGCGTCGGTGAGATGGTCCAAGTGGGTTTCATGGGGTAAGGATGAGACATTGCTTTTTGGCATCTTCTCTGCCTCACCCTCTGGTGCAGGGTTAGGGCAGGCTGCCATGCTGTGTGCTTCTGTCCCCCATGGCTGAGCTCTTCTGGCACTGCCGGGTCTGTCCCCTTGCGCGGAGCAGTGGAAGGTGCCACCAGCCAGTGTCACTGTCCTCCTGGGCATCCCCTCCTGATCCTCTCAGAGGGGGGATGTGGGCCTGGACTGCACCACCCGTCTGGTCCTTGTGCTCACCCCTGGGTTCAGGGTGACCCATCGGGGAGGAGACCGTCCCCATGCCCCGAGGCAGCAGATGGGCTCAGTGCAGCTGCATCCTGCGTTCCCAGTGCAGCATCGCACCTCCCCAGGGCGCTGGGATTTGGCAGTGCTGATGCTTTTCTCCCTTTTGTGCTGAGGCAGAGCAGCAGAGACACCAACACGCTCCTTCCTCTGTTTCTTACCGACTCACCTAATTTTGCAGCCCCTGCTTCTCGCCACCTACGCAGCTCCCGGCCCCGGCAGTTCCCCGTCTGCATTGCTCAGGCAGCGAAGGGCTCAGAACAGCGAAGCACCAGCAGCCACGGGGTTCCCGTGCCTGGCGTGATCAATGGGAGATTTGTGAGCAGATGTGGGAGCAAGAGGCTTTTCCCTTAGACAAATAAACCCCTTTTTCTCCAGCAGTGCCTAAAGTGAAGCTCCTGAGATGCAGTCAGGTGCCGGCAGCTTTGAGACAGGGGCTGCAGCATGGGGGCAGTGCTGCCTGCACGGCTGCGCTCGGCGCCACGTGGGTCCCCTCCTGCAGCTGCTCATCCCATTGCTCCTCATCCTTGGGGCCAGGAGCATCACCAGGCTGGTTTCATGGGTCTACAGCCTCCTGCTCACCACCAGCATGGGTTGTACCAGCCGTATCCTGCCCTGGGAGCAGCTGGGGGGCCCTGGGGAAGCGCTCCCCCAGCCCAGTGTCTTGCTGCAGCCGGACCCTTGGAGGTGGCCAAGGTGTCCCCACCATGAGATGATCGTGGGATGATGGAGCATCCCCCCAAGGACAGGATGTGAGGGTAAAAACAGGAAAGCGGGGTGAACCCAGCAGCTCTTTGAAGGAAAATCTCTCCAGCACAATGCGGCTGGGGCAGGCAGTGCCAGCCAGAGCCTCCCCCAGCTCCTGGGGCTGACCTGATTTTGCAGGAACCTCCCTTTTTTCTTCTTCTCTGCCCTTTTGTCTCCGCACCCGGAGGACGCAGAGCCTCCTGGCCTATATTTTGGCTCTAAGATCAATATTTAAAATCCCCCCTCCTGTTTCCTTTGCGCAGGCGCGAGGCATTTCGCTTGCCAGGGGAGGCTCGTCTTCCAGAGACCTGTCTGTTCACCGTTTCAAATAATTTCCCCGGTCTCGTTGTTCTAGAAACAATTCATTAGGGGCCCATTATACAATGTTAGACCTGCCAAGGTTAAAAAAGATCCCGCGTGTGTGGTAAAATCGCGCCATGAGCTGCACGCGCCGGCCTTTTTTTTTTTTTTTTTTTTCGGTGTCTGTCTCTAAATGTACCTTTTCCTCTGTTTGGAGAGCCAGTCATCTGGGCCAAAGCCGTGGGGACAATGATGCTGCCTAGGATGGCTCAGTCTGGTGCTTGGTTATCGTCCCGTACAGGGAAGATGCTGCAGACAGTGGAAAAAGGCAGGTGTGGGGCGCAGCAGCCGTTCCTCTCTCCTTGCTGCTGTCTGTCCCCTCCCCAGTGGCACACTTTGAAAATCTGGATCAAAACCAGTGGCCGGGTCCCCAGGCTGAGTGCGGTCCCATTCCTCCAGAGAGCTTCCAGAGCCACGGTCCCCAGGGACCTCATTAAGCATCCCCTCAGAGGGAGGGAGCCAGGGCGGCTGGCAGCAGGGGCTGCAAACCCCATTCCGTGTTGGGTCCCCTGCTAAGAGGAGATGTCCCTTGCCCTCCCTCGCCATCCACCCCCATGCTGCTGGGGCGGCTCAGCCCCTCTGCCCGGCCATGGCCTGCGTCGTTGCTTTGCAGTTGTTTTTTTTCCTCTGCAGGGAGAATAACTTCATCAAGGACTTCCCGCAGCTGGCCGACGGCCTGATGGTGATCCCGCTGCCAGTGGAGGAGCAGTGCCGCGGTGTCCTCTCAGAGCCTCTGCCCGACCTCCGGCTCCTCACCGGTACGAGCTGCCCCTGGCTCAGGACAAGAGCAAGCGCCCCCTTCTCCCACCCTGCATCCCAGCGTGGTCCAAGGGGCATCACCACCCCCAGTGTCGCTCGTGTCATCCTTATGCATTCTTTAGACTAGACATTAGGAAGAAATTTTTCACTATGAGGGTGGTGAGGCAGTGGCCCAGGTTGCCCAGAGAAGTTGTGGATGCCCCATCCCTGGAGGGGTTCAAGGCCAGGCTGGATGAGGCTTTGGGCAACCTGGGCTAGTGGGAGGTGTCCCTGCCCATGGCAGGGGGGTTGGAACTTGACGATCTTTAAGGTCCTTTCCAACCCAAACCAATGCAAGTTGTCCCCAGCATCCCCATCCCTACCAGCTCTGGACAGCCACAGCCATCGCAATGCTGGTCCTGCCAGCAGCCCAGCGACCCCACGGTGTGACCACCGGAGGAGGTGACCATCCCTGCCACCGTCCCATTTCTCACCCCTGCGGCGCGTAGCAAAGGAAGCACTCGGTGTGAGTGTGGAGCGTTTGGTGGGTTGGCAGGGGCTGAGTGCTGGCTCTTCTTTTGCAGGGGACATCAAGTACGACGAGGCGATGGGCTACCCCATGGTGCAGCACTGGCGGGTCAGGAGCAACCTCTACAGGGTGAAGCTCAGCTCCATCACCCTCTCGGCAGGTGAGGGTCTCTAACAGTGGGGAAATATATTTCCCTTTTACAGGGGGGAAACTGAGGCGGGGAGCTTGTGCAGCACAAAGCAAGAGCTGGGGTCAGAGCCAGGAGCAAGCTCATAAGGGACACTGCACAGGGGCTTTGCATGAGGGTGGCTGTGTACATATGTTTGTACAAAAAAAGCAGCAAGTTCTTGAAAAAATGTGGTTTCAAAAGGACCCAAAGTGCTTGTAAATGTGGGTCATACAAAGCAGGGAGTCACAGATGAAAAAGGGGTGGGCAGGAGGATCCTGGAAACGTCAAAACATTTCAATTCTCTGTTTTTCTAGCTGCACATTTTGTTTCAGAAATGCTGAAACATTCTGTTTCAACCTGAAATGTTTTGCATTTTCATTGCAAAACAACAGTTTTTATTTAAAAATCAACCTGTTTTTAAATGGGGAAAGAAAAAAAAAAAGATTTAGCGCAGACAGGCTGCACAGCCCTGGAACGAAATAACTTGCTCGGAGCTGAACAAAATATTTGGGTTCAGCTCAGAATGAATTCTTTTAGCTTTTTTATTAAACCAGCCTTCTCCTTCAATAAACCAACCAACCAGCCAGAGAACCTCCTTTTGGTGACAGTTATGACGTATTTTCTTGCAGTATGTTTTCAGTTCCAGCACTGAACCAAAACAATATCTTCCAGCTTTAAGTGATGCCAAGGCACTGCATAGTCAGCAATGCCTCCACGATATTTCATCTCATAGAGCCCTGAGGGTCCGTGTCCTTGTCTCACGCCATCAGTCCCCTCTGGCTCCAGAGGCAGATGCTGCTCAAGAGATGCCCCGACCCTCACACAGACGGGTTCCTCTGGGCTGTCTCCAGCTTTCCGAAAAATAGTTATTGGTAATGAGAGGTATCGACACTGGGAATGTCTGCAGCATAACCTGTAATAAATTACACCAGGAGAACATCTCAGGTTATGGTCACTGCAGAGGGCAAGCACATCCTTTGGGGAGAGCGGTGGGGATGTCCCAGCAGCCTGGAGCTTGCGGGGGGCTGTTTGTCCCTCTGTGTGCATGCACACGTGTGTTCACATGCACGTCCCTGTGAAATGATTTGAGAAATCTCCTGGGGAGAGGAATTACAGAAGGATGCCAGAGCTGCAGCCCAGGTAGAGAGCAGGTTGTGGAGTCCAAAGAATCATGTAGACCGTGGAGGCAAGAGTGGAGGAACTGTGCTCTTTACCTCTGCAGGGACTTGTGTCTCGAGCAGGGGGTCTTCTGGGCCCCCTTCCCCTAGGTGGGGGCTGGTAGCCCTGCCCAGAGACCCACTGATCCCCTGCCTCCCTCCCACAGGCTTTGCAAACATCCTGAAGATCCTGAGCAAGGACAGCAGCCGGGAGGAGCTGCTCTCCTTCATCCAGCAGTTTGGCTCACACTACATCGCCGAGGCGCTGTACGGCTCCGAGTTCAGCTGCACCATCCACTTCCCCAGCAAGAAGGTCCAGCAGCAGCTCTGGCTTCAGTACCAGAAAGGTGAGGAGCGCGGTGGGAACGGGCAAGGGCACAGCTCCGGGGAGACCTTCCAGCAGCTTCCAGTGCTGAAAGGGGGCTACAGGAGAGATGGGGGGGCTCTGGATCAGAGGGGGGAGTGAGGGGACGAGGGGGAACGGTTTTAAGCTGAAAAAGGGAGATTCAGATGAGATATTAGAAGGAAGTTTTTTCCTGTGCGGGTGGTGAGGCAGTGGCCCAGGTTGCCCAGAGAAGCTGTGGATGCCCCATCCCTGGAGGGGTTCAAGGCCAGGCTGGATGAGGCTTTGGGCAACCTGGGCTAGTGGGAGGTGTCCCTGCCCGTGGCAGGGGGTGTAACTCGATGATCTTTAAGGTCCCTCCCAACCCAAACCATTCTGTGATTCTATGATTCCTGCTCCATTCTTCCCTGGGGTGACCCATTTCACCATCTGCCCTAGTCCCGCTGCAGTGGTCCCCATGTGCCAGGGGTGCTCGGGGTCGGGTGATGGAGATGTGACATAACTGAGCTGTCTCAGAATGGCTTCATTTTATTGCTTGTGACAATGACGGTCTTTAAGGAAGTGTATTAAATCAATAGCAGACTCATTGTGCTCCACCATAAATAACGAGACACATCATTAAACAGGGCAATAAACTTCAGGACTTTGAAGTAATACAATTAGGTTATGTTTATAAAAAGTCCCTTGTCACCGTAGCCTTCCATTTGCCAACTCATCTCTCCTCCAGGATCCTGGGGGATATTCCCTGGGTCTGATATTGTTCCGTTGAAAAAACATCTGTGGTGTTTCCTAGGGCTGTTGTAGATGGTAACCAAGGTCGTACTTACGTCCTGCCCCACAGGTGCTGCTGCAAGCAGCCTTGTTCTGTGCAGAGAGTGCTCCCACCCGCCGCCTCCCTCCCTTTCCGCTCATGTTTTTCCTCTCTCTTCCCAGCGCAGCTCACCCTGTAAGCATATTTATAACACCCTGTGCTCGTTTGTTTGGGTTTTAAGCAGTGATAAATGAAGCGTGGCATAGCAATGCCCCCGTTCAGCAGGAGAAAGGGTTGTGGCGATGTGTTGTTTCCATACTCGCAGTGTTATTAATCCCTCGGGTGTGCTCCCTGCAATCCCATGTTGATGGGGAGCAGACCCGGCGTGGCTCCACGGCCCCAGTGCCATCACCGCAGGCGCGGGTTTCTCTGGAGATGCCGGGAGGGAACAACAGGCGGATGCTGCAGTCTGAGTCTGGTGTGAGCATCGCCGCTGGTTCATGGTGCTGGGGCTGGAGGGGAGATGAATGAATGGTGGCAACCCTTAACAGTGGTGAAATATCTCCCGTTTCTGAGCCCCCACCTTCTCCCCGGCTGGGGGCTGCAGTGGTTCCTGGGACTCAGCCACCAAGCCTGGTGGTGGCACAGGGCTGAAGATGAGCAGTGCCTCGCTGACGGAATAATTTCCTTTTTAGTCCATGGTATGCAGCTGGCCAAGGGGGGATCCCTCGCTCCCCACACCACTGGAGCCGTGCCGGCCCTGTGCCATTTGGAGGGCTGTCCTGGCAGGCTGGGGACAATGGGCATCCTTCCCCACCGCCTGCTGAGCACCAAAGCACTTGTGGGACCCCAGGGATTCCCGGGGACTTTGCATGAACTGCCTGGAGATCAGCGTTTGATTTGTGGCCATGCAGCGTGTAGGTACCAGGTGCTGGCTCCGACCTCAGTCCTCCGTGCGTGGCTCCGTCCATAGCGTGGGGCTTCGGCAGCTGGGGGGTTGGAGAGGTTGAACTTCGGGGCCACCAGTACTGCAGAGGGGACAAGTTTTGTACTTAGCTTTGATGGCCAGAAAATGCTCTTGGAAGGACATTGAGGATGTTCAGGGCTTCTGACAATCACAGAGAGGATGTCATGGGAAATGAAGGGCTCTCTCCTGCAGAAATCCCAGTTAGCACAAAGAAAGAGTTTGCTGGTTATGGTAGATGGATTTTATTCCCAGCTCCTCCGCTGATTTACCCTCAATTTTGCCAGTGACATAAGGAGGATGGGAATAAATAGCTCCAGCTAGACAGTTCTGGATGCCGTCTCCAGTCGGAAACAGCTCTGGCCCGCCGGGCTCCCCGCTGCTCACCAGCCCATTTCCGAACTGCTCCGAGAGCGCACATATGCATCATCTCTCATAAATCCAAAAGCGAGGCCAGGATAACTGTAATTTGTTAGCGAATAAAGCAGGTCAGAAAAGGAGGGGGAGAGGAAAGTCTCGCACTAATTGGAACGGCACCAAATATGATAAAAACGCACATTGCGGCGTGTTTGCAGCATCGCACAAAATTATTGTAATATTTTAATCAACTTCATAAATCAATCGGCAGGCCTCAGGAGGAGGCCTCTGCCAATAAAGCACACAATCTGCACATCCAGCCCTAATTGAAAACATGGTTTCGAAGAGGAGACCGCGCCGCTGGCGGCCGCACTCCTTGTAAAGTGTCGGGCCAGGCGCTGGCTCGCGGCCGAGGCTGGAGCCGCCTGAACGCAGCGATCGCAGCCGCCACGGCAGCCCCTGACGTGGGTCGGTGTCTGCAGAGCGCTTCCTTCAGGCAGACGGACGAGAAAGGGTTCCAGCACTTGCCAGGGACAGCAAAAAGTTGGTGCCTTCTTGCTGCCTGGACCCCCTGCACATGCCAGCGTTGGCAGCTGCTCTGTCTCCAGAAATGGAAAAAGTTCCCCTTCCTCCTGCCAGCAGACAAGGTGTGTGCTGAGCCTCCCACCCTTGTTCCTGAGGGTTTGCAGGATTGGATCCTGCAAACGAGAGAGCCAGGGAGGCACGGCTGCTCCTTCCGAGGACAGACATGGAAACACCCCCCAAGCTCCCCTCCTAGGAACTGCATTAGCCCATGAGCAAACCAAACCACTCCAAACCCCAATTTTATGTCATGCAGAGTGATTAAAAGCCCATTTTTTGGGCTGCCTGCACTGGTGCTGTGCAGCCAAGTGATGCTTTAACTCTTCGGAGTGGCCTCTGAGCAGGGATGTAGAGATCAACCCGGCTGTTGATCTGTGCCACGGTAGCCCACATCAGTGTTCTCCCGTGTCAAAGCCAGCATTTAATGCTGACGGCACCTCATTAAGTTTCTATCAGTTGTGTGAGCATCTTCGTTTGGAAGCTGGGGCAAACACGACCCCCCCCGACCACCTCCTCTTGAGTGTAAGGACGCGCTGGGTCTGGCTGGCATGGAGCAGATTCGGCGCAGCCCCTGTGGTGCTGAGCTTTGGATTTGTCACTAAACCAGTGTTGGTAACACCCCGGCGTGCTGGCTGCTGCTGAGCCGTGCTTGCACAGCAGCCGGGTGTCCTCTCCGTCCCACTCTGTCCCCACAGCAAGGAGGCTGGGAGGGGACACAGCCAGGGGAGCTGACCCAAACAGGTTATTCCACACCGTATAATGCCGTGCTCAGCGATAACACTGACAGAGTTAGATACAGATAGATAACAGACAGAGGTTGGGGGTCACCCCACCACAAAGACTCACAAAACGTATAGGAGGAGGGAGAGTGATGTCTCCATCCAGCAAACCCACCTGCTGGGGACCGCTTCAGTCCCTGCTGGAGGTTTCTCAGAGACCTGGTTGCTCTGTAGCCCCTTGGTCTGGCTGCATGAGGAAGAGGAGGAGGAGAGCTTGGTTAGGGAAAGGGAAGAGCTGCTCTAACAGCAACATCTGCCAGCCCTGGTGGGATTTCGCCCAGAGCTGTTCTAGTTTGCTCGTTCCCACCGCGCCACACAAAATGCAGAACAAACGTCTGCAAGTGCGCCGGCACTTAGAGCAAATGGAGCCGTTATCAGCGGGAACGCGGAGGGTCTCCTCTTGTCAAGTGTTTGAGTGACAACTCTTTTCCTTCACGCAGCGCACACTAGCTGAGCCTCAGCGTGGGAGACTTCCCAGCTGGGAAAAGCTGGAAAAAGAACCAGCGTGGCGGTAGGGTGCTGCTGCGGAGGAGTGGGTGGGCTGCGGAGGAGTGGGACCCCCCCCTGCCCAGCCATCAAGGACCTGGGAGATGCACTGGGGGGTGGGGAGCGGGCTGGTGTACGAGGGTGGGGAAATTCTGGGGGTTTCACCACCCAGCCGTTGGCTTGCAGTGGTGCTTTACATCTGCAGTGAGTGGCATGTTTGGTTTTCTCGCACCTCCTGTGATCTCTAGGTAGAGTTTCCGTGGCTGAGGTTACCTGGCTGCGTTGGGCTCTCAGCAAGCTGAGCTTTGGCAGCGGCTGCTACGGGCGTGAAAGATGTTCCCTCTGGGTAGCAGATCGTTTATTAGAACGGCCCACGGAGGGGCTGTGCTCTGGCAGGTCCTGACACATTCCCAAAGGCTTTCTGCCCACCCCCCTCCCCAGCACTTGCTTCTCTGCTCTCAAACCATACGTCGTTGGTTATATTTACCTTTCGGAGGTTACAGTTTTTGTGCTTTCTTGTGAACTCAGCAGTAGAGACAAAAGATCTTCATAAAATCCGTGCCACTTGAAGCTTAAGTAGCTAAAACAGCAGTTGGTATTCTTCCGAGTAGGTTCTGTGGATCCCTTTTGTCCTCTCAAGGTCTCATTCATCTCCCTGCAGGTCTGGTTTAGCCGTAACACAATTAAGACTGAACTAGTCCACGGGAACCTTTCGTTTTCATTTCCTAGACACAATCAGGTGCATTAAGAAAGCTGTAAGCTCTGTTAGAGAATGGCTTTCCCTTAGACCTGCTTGGTCAGAAGTAAAGCATGTAGAATTTCCCTGTCCTTGAGATCTATAAACAACCACTCTGTTACCTTTGTAACACTCTTGCTTGCGGTTTATGTTGTTATATTTATTTCAAAACCTCAGATTTTGACATTTTGTTTGGAGGAGGAAAAAACAATCTAGCTGGTTGCCGTGAAATTTAGTTTGGACTCAAATACGTGCTGTGACTCAGTCTGCTGAATGACCTTCCGCACTGCTCATTGTAATCCAGAATTGCCAGGCAAGGAGAGTAATTAGTTGTGCAAAATGAAATAACTTGAAATCCTTGCATTGAGCAATGACCCAGAAAAAATCACTTAAGCTATACAATAGAAAAGACTCGAAGCATCGGGCTTTATTTTCACTTTTGTAGCTCTGCCCCCTTTGATTAAGAAACAAGCTCCCCCCTCCTCCCTTTAGAAAGCCTGGCTGTCGGGTGCCGCCCAGAACAAATGTTCACGGTACCCTTCCTCTCTCAGGGAAAGGCTAACAGCACCGGCACAGCACTTGTTCTGCAACAATCACGTTTGATAAACTAGCAACTCATGTCTGTTTAAAGAGCTGCTTCATATCATCTGAGATGAGCCCAAGTGATACAAACCTTCACCCAGCTCAGCGAGTGGCAGGACGAGGGAGGACCTGCACGTGCTGACAGACTGATGCCACTGAATGCCGAGCGGCAAATTGCTTAGCTCTCCTTTGGCCCCACCTCAATACACTGCTTTGAATGTGACTTTTTGCAGCATTTTTCAAAATTATCCAGAATCACAGGTGATCCCTGACCGCAGCCCTCCTCCCAGCTCCAGCCAGCAGCCCATCGATGAGCTGGGACACGGTGATGCAGCCTCCAGCCAGGCTGCCACATCCCGGCCCCAAGCACTCGCTGCCAGGGAATTTGGGCCAGACCTTGAAAACATCAGGTATTAGCTACAGTGAAAAGTCAGATATTGCCCTTGTGGGAGTATCAGCGTGAATTAAGGTATGAAACTCTAGAATTTGTTTAAGAGGTGCGGAGGGAAGCGGCAGATAAAGTTACATGAGACCTGCCAAGATCAGATTTATCCACCGCAAGCTGGCAGCGTAAAGGGGTCTCGTAGCCATTGTGTTCCCGAATCTAAACCCCACTGGCCGTAAAAACCAATCTGCCACCAAAGGGAGGAGATGAAGTGTTTTTAATAAGAAAATGAGCCATTTGCAATGCGCTTTTAATTGGATCAATTTTTTCCTTTATTACCCAATCTTTAAAAACCAAACACATCCGTATAACCAGACAAGCTCTTTCTCCAGGTAGAGAGCAGAAACCAAACTATTTCATCACAATCCTTAATTACTCCGGTTCATCTTGTTTGGCAAATGATCACACCACTGCAGGGGGGCACCACAGCAAGAAATACAGCTCTGCAAAATATCTGACAGTCACTGTAGAGTTTTATCAGGGGCCATGTGCACCCTGGGCAAGGGACAGCAGGTTTCTTTTTCCTTTTTCCGCCTGAAGCTCAAGACTAGAAGAGCCGCAAGCAACACAGACCCCCAGGCGCCGATCACAGTGTCCTGCCCCACCAGTTCTTCGCAGGGTAGTGTTATTTTTCTTGATTCTTTGAGTGAGAAACAGATTAACAGACGCTTTGTCTGAACTGTGAAACCAGGAACAGGCTGGGGTAACCAAGTGCTCAGTTTACTGGACCAGCTTTTAGTCCCTTCAAGCACTCCAGGAAATATTATTGCTAGTAGTGTGATGTTTATGTAAAAAAAAAAAATTAAAAAATCCATTGGAACAGAAAATGACAGAGGTACATATTATCATAGATAATATTGCTTCAATTATTCAGGTCCACAGTAGCTTCCTGCTTGGAGCAGTTCTTAGAAACAGGAGAAATGTTTAAAAGAGATCAGTAGGAGAGGAGCTGCCATTACCATAATACTGGAAAAAACGCCTTGAGTTACAACGCAATTAACTGCAGAACGGCCCAGTAATAGTAGTCATCTCGCAGAAAACATACATGCAAGATGAGATCAGCTCCCCAGATTGCTGTTACATACCTTGGGCGCCTGCTCCCTCCCACCCAGAGAAGCAGAGAATGTAAATAATTCTGTGCAACTGGTAGCCTTGGCAAACACGCGGAGCAGCTCGGGAGGGAAGGAGGTTCAGTTCCCTGGGGTGGTAGATAGTGGTAGTGTCTTAGCTCCTACTCCCTTCTCTGAAAGCTTTTTCCAGCAAATTACAGCAAGAAAAATAGGAAGTTGCCCTGATGGAGGGGCACGTCCATCACACAGCTGGGTGTTTGTTGTGCTGGCCCTCTTCGGTGCTTCAGTTGAGCAGAACAGGGAAAGAAAAAAAAAAAAAATCCCACCAAAATGTGCTCCCAGTGCTGCTTCTGCAAACCCTGTAACTGCCAAACAACTGGCTGGAGCAGCAGCAGCTCTGAAGCCTATTTTACTTTGCCGGTTCATTAGAGGAAAGTATGTGGGAGCTCAAAAATATCACCTGTTGCATACATGTTGTAGCACAAGTAGCAAACAATTTGTTGTAGCATGGCAGCCACCATAAAATCAGCTTTTATATTGTCTGTCCTGCCCCCAAATTTGCAACTACGTTGTTGATAGTAACAAATAAATGCGCTGCAGTGTAACTATTATCTGTGGCAGATTAACATGCTACCACTGTGCCCTATTTAAATGCATCTTTCCTTCAATAAACTATTCTAGGCGAGCAGCACCACACTGAGGTACACATTTATCAGCTAGGAGAGTAGCACTGTGGGGGCCTTGGTTCACACAGCTGCAGTTTTGTGCTTCATTTGGCCCAAAGCCACGATGAACGTGAACTCTGGTGCCTGCTGGTGCCATTAAAAAAAAATAAATCTGAGGAATGTAGTGTTTTGCTGTGCAAGGGAAAAAAAAAAAAAGCAATGCACCAACAGACGTGCTTCCAAGTATTAAAAAAATAAAAGCAAACCAGTCCATCCCCCTCACCCCATTTCAGCAGTGAGTAGCTTGCACACACAAAGTGCAGATGGGTGGAAACCTATCGCTAAACGCAGTGGTCTGGAATGCAGAGAGTGAAGTGCAGGTGAACATACGATATGTTGCATTTAACCTCGTTTACTACAATCTCCCAGTCTTATTCCCCCAGCCCTTCCCTCCTCCCCCATGAAGCTTTAGATAGCAGACATACCTTCCAAAGACAGTTTCCAGGATACATTTAATAATAAAACAACAGCCAATCTCAACCATAGGTTTCCCCTGGTGTGTTTTTTTTTTTTTCTCCAGCTCCCTCCCTTTTTACCCCCTTCTACCTAGCAGAACTCTTAGTAGTAATAAAAACCCTGTTGCCATCAGAGGGCAGTTTTCTGGCTCAGCTCGGTCTCCCACGACTGCACAGTACTCACTTCACATTGAACAGACACGGTTCACAAATGGCACGACAGGAGCAATCTCCTGAATACCAGAAAAATGGAGAGAGAGAAAACCCTCCCTTGTCAGTTTGAAAGTAAAGCTCCATCTCCGTGCAGTTTAAGAGAGCTATTTCGTTTTATGCAGCGCTGCAATCAGAAATTGCTTTCTCTAGTAGTTGCCCAGACAACTGCTACCCAGTTCCTTGAGAGTACCACAGCGAGAAGAGGATCGCCTCTCTAGTCGTCTAAGGGAAGGTGATTTATAGCAGTCAGTCAGTGTTCATGGCACAAAGACAGACCCAATGGTTGATGCTGGAAGTGTAGGAGATGTGGAGAAAGGAGTTGAAAAGGTTTACGGAATGACCAGTCATTTAGCAAGGAACCACTACTCCAGAAGGATGGATTCTTTCCCTCGCACTTGTTCTTTTTTATTCTACGGATTTTATTAAAAAAAAAAACTAAGAGGAAAAAGCAGACCACCACCATGTAAGCTATTCTGTTTCTAAACACAAAACGTAACAGCCTCTATGCCAAACCCCCGTCAGTTATGGCACAATCCTCCTGATCTCCTGACACTGGATCCCACCAGACCGCAATGACGCTGGAAGAACCTCTGCTGCCAAAATAGGCTTTGCTTAAGAGACCTGCCTTTAAGGGGTGGAATATCTTCTCAGATGGTAACTGTAGATCTTAATGCAATGATCCCAGCAGTCCAGCACCAGCAGCTGCCCTTTGGGAGTAATGGCAATACCGACAGGACAGGTGAGTCCCTCCCGGATTAGGATATTGTAACCACCGCCTTTAGGAAAATGCAGGATTTCTTTCCGGCTGCTGTCAGCCACAATGAGGTCTCCCCTGGCATCGACACACATCCCAGCAATGCACCTGAAATCCTCATTCTCGGAGAAGAAGTGGCTAATCTGCCGTCCCAGCTGCCCGTCTGGGCCGACGGAGCCAATTGAAAAACCTCCTTCTAAATGGTGCTCGTACTGCCGGTTTTCCAGGTTAAGTCCCAGCCCTTGAGTAAAGTAGATGGTTCCTTCAGCATCGCAGGTGACAAACTTTGGCCGTACTGCGCTACATAAGCAACTGTACTTCACTACTCCCACACCACGGTCCACTGTGAAACACCAGAGTTTCCCCCCTTCCACGTCGGTCACTACGAACTGCCCCGAAGGCAGGGCAGCGATGCCCCAGGGCTTGCTGAGCTGGCTGCGGTGACACGCCACGCAGTGACCATCCATGGTGTAGACCTTGACAGAGTTATCGTAGCTGTCAGTGACACCTATCAGGCCATCACAGTTCACGGTGACAGAAAGGGGAGTCAAATTGGGCAAGTCTGCTCCAAGGAAGCTCAATACAAAACTATCGATTCCGCTCAGGCTCCGGCGGATCTCCTTCAGAAAGCCCTTGCGGGTAAAAACCTGGATTCGGAAGTTGCCTCGGTCTGCCACGAGCACCTCTCCTTGCTGGGTGACATGTAGGCTGACAGGGAGATTAAACATCCCTGGCAGGCTGCCCTTGGAGCCCATCTTCTTGATGAAGTGACACTGCTGGATGCTAGCGGCTGCTTCAGGCAACCTTGGCTTGGCCGGTGAGGAATTGGGTGTGCAGGTGGCCTCTTCTTGCACAAAGTCCGTCTCCCGAAATGATGCCGATGAGGACGCTGCAGTTTCCATGAGCGATTCCTCTATGTTAACGGTCCGGGGTTTCTTCACCACCTGCCCGATCTGCAGTGGTCCCATGTGGCCCACCTTAAGGAGTTCAACCTCTTGAAGAGTCAGCTCCCTTGGGAGATTGTTTGTCAGTTCTGGTTCTTCCTCGTCTGCTGCCTCCTCCAAGAGAGCTATATCTCCCTGCTTTATTTTGGCAAGGAAATAGTCACAGCGAGACATTATCTGAACTTCTGCTAAGTTCAGCAAATAAGCTTGCTCCTCCATTACCTGATTATTTGCCTTCTCCACGTCAGACAAAGACGTGGTGAAGAACTTGCGTGACCTGGCCAGTTCTTCCTGGATCTTGCGCTCTTGTTTGCTGTAGTCTTGCAGAACTGCTTTGTATCTGGATTGCAAGTCTCTCGAAACACCCTCCAGAGATGCTTTTCTTTTCTGCAGATCACCCATGAGCTCCCGAAGTCTGGCAAGCCTTGTCCCAAATTCCCTCCTACGCTCTTCAGCAGCCTCTTTGATAGCAATGACTCGATGCCCTTGGGGCATGTGGGATGTCTCCTTGCACGGCTCACATAAAACCAAGCTACAGCTCTTGCAGAAATGTCTTGGCAACCTTCTCCTGCAGACTTTGCACATGAGAAGACCCACCACTTCCCCCAGTCCAGTGGTGTCTATGATCTTCAGCACAGTGAGATTGTCAGTCAGCTGAGCTAAGCTGGTGATCCGCGTGATTTTGCTGCAGAAGGGGCACCGTATCCCATTAATGCTGGTTGCCAGGAGCTTCTCCAAGCACTGTTTGCAGATGGTGTGCCCGCAGTGTAAGAGCTTGGGTCTCAGGTGCTCCTCAGTGAAGGACTCCATGCAAATGGGGCACTCCAGGACCTCTCGGAGTGCATCCGAGTTGAGATGAGGGGCAGCAGCCATGGCTTTTCAAGGAAGCTTTAGCTGGTGCAAAGTCTTGTACTCGCATCTGTTCCAAGGTGCTTCGGGTCTGTCCAGAAAGAAAAAAGGAAATGTGATTTATGTCAGCAGCAGCAGCTACATATACATGCAATTTATTTCTGATTTATCACCCAACCCCGGAAAAAAAGCCCAGTTAGCGTTTCCATGTTTGGAAGGGACAGATTAGTCATAGCTAATCTCAGAGTCGGCAAATTCCAAAACTAACTCACAGCACCTAGTGCGATGAATTATTCACTTGCAAAATTTATAAGTAGAACTGAAAGAAGTGTAATGGCAGCAATAAGGAAGCCCAATAGATATTGATGACTGAATCATCTCCTCATGGTGCCCATCTCCCGCTGCCAAGCCTCCAAGTTTACATAATTTACTGAAACCCAGGGAGATTAAACCAAGTATTCAAAACATTGTGCATCAAAAGAGGAACCAGATGGTGCAACGCTTTAGGACATTAATATATCACCTCTAGAGACCCGCATTCAGATGTGACATCAGATACGAATGAAATAAATGTGGTTGTTTTACTCTGCTTTCCTAGATAGCCAAAATAAATTTTCAAGGTTTCGTACTTTTGCCAGAAAGTGAAACTAGAAGGAATGATTCGTCAGCTTCCACTCATCCTGAGAATGACTGTACAGACTGAAAACACACAGCAAAGATTTTACAGCAGTGTTTCATTAACTTCTGCCAGGCTGCATCATGCTTCAGCATGCAAATTAAACAGAGCTCGACGCGGCAGTGTTCTAGCAGGCATTAGCAGTAATGGAGTGTCATGGTTTAACCCCAGCCAGCAATTACCACACAGCTGCTCGCTCACTCCCCCCTCAGTGGGATGGGGGAGAGAATTGAGAGGAAAAAGGTAAGAAAACTCGTGGGTTGAAAGAAAAATGGTTTAATTACTGAAGTAAAATAATAACAACAACAATAAGGAAAACAACAACAAAAGAAGACAAAACCCAAGAAAACCAAATTATGCAACTGCTCCCCACACACCAACGGAGGCCCAGCCAGTTCCCAAGCAGCGATCACACCCCACAGCCAACTCCCCTAGCTTATATACTGAGTATGACATCTTATGGTATGGAATATCGCTTTGGCCAGTCTGGGTCAGCTGTCCCAGTTGTGTCTCCTCCCAGCTTCCTGTAGAGAAGAAGCAGGGAGGGCAGGGCCAGTACGAGAAGCTGAAAAAGTCCTTGGCTCAGTGTGAGCATTGCTTGGCAACAACTAAAACATCAGTGTGTTATCAACATTATTCTCAGCACAAATCCAAAACGTAACCTCCTACTAGCTACTGTGAAGAAAATTAACTCTAGCCCAGGCAAAACCAGCACATGGAGTTAATATTTACTACAAGTGCTTACTGTTAGTTCAAGAACTTAGCTTAATTCAACATAATTTCTCTGAATTTCACAATCTTGCAATGTTGACCTCATTCTTTTATTCGGGTTCAGTTTTATACTGCTCTAGTTGCTGTTCAGCTTCAACCCAGGTTTCTCCATCCTCACATCCCTGACAACAGGGAGCAGATCCCAGCAGCTCTCCCGCTAAAGCAGCCATCCGTTCAAAAGGAAAGAACAGGGCTCATATCATTAAGTTATTATTCAGTAGACTGGGTTTCAATACCTTTGCTATTGCATTGCTCAGCCATTAAAAGAAATAGGGAACAAAACATTTCTTCTAGGGGGAAAGGAGGAGAAGGAAGTAGTTGGTCTTTAAAATGAAGAGATGGTCACAGAGGGATGTGAACAGACAGCTTTTTCTGAATAATGGCTGCACACATGCAGAACTCTGGCTTCCCTGCTGGGTTCGCCTGCTTCATCCTCGGGAGCATTTCAGACAGAAAGGTTCAGTGTATTTCAGTTTACCATTTGCTCAAGTGGAAGAAAACAACTGCAATGAAGCAAAGGTCTTTATGTTCATACAGAGAAGAAAAAAATAATTTTAATTTATCAGCTGCAGTTCACAGTCCTTTAAAGCCCACATTTCAGGAAGGGATTCAGCAGAATCTCCACCAAGCACCAAGGTGATATCTGATCCTCGGTGCAGTGGTGACATGATGAGTGTCACATCCCCGGCCCTTGGGGAGCAGTGGCAGCGCAGGCGCTTGCTGCCGCCGCCCCTGAACACGCTTCTCTTTTATTCTTCGCATATATCTCAGCTGGGGAAGCAAAAGCCTAGGCAGTGCCATGTAGATCAGAAACCTTCCTCTGAGGGATGAAAAATCTGTATTTTAGCATGGTTTTTAAAAATGAAACACAGGATACCAGCTCCATTATTCTTATTTGCCTTGGAAATAGGTCAAAAGACTTGCTTAGGAAAGGATGAGGGAGCGGCACAGATACCAGACACTGCAAGTTACATAAAAATCTACGTTTAAAACAAGTATCTTCATTAAAGAACAACAGCAGAGGGGATTTCGTTCAGTTTTAAGTTAGGCTTGGTTTTAGAAAGATGATTTGCACAACATTCTTTTTGTATATAATCCCCTTTTATCAGAATACCAGCATGCGCCTTAATAACATGAAATTATTTTTACTGGTGCACTTTTATCTTTATACTGCACTCCGCCGGGCCTTCCTGGAAGTTTCCTTAGCAGCGAGTTGTCCTTGTGTACCAGTCCACCCCCCAGGCCGTTCTCTGACGCAGAGTGGGGTATTAGAGGAAGCCTCAGCTGAGGATCAAGCTGCAAAACTCTGTAAATTATGCGCGTTTGGCTTCGTTAGATCAAAAACCCGTTCCTGCTGTGGTTTCTCTTCTCGCTCTGTAGTTGGCACGGGCAGTGAGACAACTGGCTTCATTTTTGGCTTCTGTCATTAACAAGCTAAAATACTGGGTGAAAGCTGCAGAATCCCTCCTGCAGCATTTACAAAATAACCCAAAAAAAACAAAACCAGCACGACAAGACAGGGGTTTGGTTTTTAGCGGATTTGGGGTTTTTGGGTTTTTTTCTTTTTGCTGAGAGCAGACCCGCGCAGTGCCCCCCCTGAAGCGATGTGTTACCGGAGCCCGGGGCGGGGGGCGGCTCCCGGGGGGACACCCAGGGCTTGCCCGGGGGACCCTCGGCTCGGTACCAACCGCCGCCGGACGAGCGCCGCCCAGCAGGTGCCCAGGCGAGGCCCGGCCGCGGCCTGAGGGGGCTCGGCGAGGTCCACCCACCCCAGCGCGGCCTCCCGGGGGCTCGCACCGCCGGGGAGCGCCTCACTCAGCACCGCCCGGCCCGGTGGGGGTCCAGGGAGTGCCACCGGGGCCGGCTGCCCGGCCCGTCCGCCCCCTCCCCAGCCCGCCGAGGCGGCCCCGGGCCCGCAGCTGTGTGTGTGGGAGGATCCCGCCCGCCGCCGCGGGGCCCGCTCTGTGCCTTACCTGCCCGCCGCTCCCGGCACGCGCGCCGCTCCCCGGCATGCACCGCGCCCCCGCGCCGCCGTGACGTAACGCCGGGCCGCGGAGCGTGCCGGGAGATGGAGTCCCGGAAGGAGGCCTGGGGCCGGGGTGGCTGAGCGGGGCCGGCGAGGCCGGGGGAGGAGGTGAGGCTCCGGGGGGTCCCATCCACCGGGCAGGACGGTCGATAAGGGCAGGCAGAGGCCCTCAGGCTGGTCCCGGGCCTAGCGGGGCCTGGAGCAGGGGGCTGCCCGCACAGGAGCTCCGGGGCGGCCGGGCCCCTTCCTCCACGCTTGGGCCGTAGCTGTACCAGGGCAAGGTAAAAGATTAAAGAAAGGAAACAGAAGCACGTTCTTTTTGTTTGTTTGTTTTGTTGTTCTTTTATTACATGCAGTCTCGTCACACACAGGCTGGGCCATGTCCCTTCTGTCACTAGCTGGTACCGCTGCCCCGTCCCTTCTCCTTCCCTCTCCTCTGGCCAGGTCCTGGGCATCTGTCGGGTTTGTGTCACCTATCGACAGTCTGTCTGTCTTGGAGCAGCCCCTGGGCTCCCAGGAGAACAAGGGCTCCTGGGAGGTAGAGAATATCAACTGTAATCCCTTGATGGGTGACGTGTGTAAATATTGTCAGGGAACAGACAGGCAGCTGCGGGTGCCTGGCCGAGGGCTTGCTCAGGGCACGGTCCCGGTCAGTGTGAATCCCTTTCCCGCAGTGGCCTCGGTTCTGGCACTGGTGGCCGGCGACTGGTGCTGCCGTGCCACAGGCAGGGGATCAGCGGTTCGTGGGGAATCGAGTGGTTTACGGGGTTTGCCCTCTGTCAGAGGAGAGTTCGTGTTGCCAAGTCATTCACCTCCTCTGCTCATGCCCGGGAGGTAACAAAGGATGACATCTCCATTACACCCCCGCAGGACTAATGACCAGAGTCATTAATCACAGAATCCCTCATTTCCCCCCTGCCTCTTCCCTCCTCCTCCTCATCCCATAGCCTTTATTTCTGACCTCTCCACTCGTCATCTGGGCTCTGACGCTGCCTGCAGGCTGGCAGTGGCAGCTGGAAGCAGGGTTTTCACCACTGGACCGTGGCTCAGCTCTGCCCTGGCATTTTTCAGGGTCACACTGCTGTAAGGGTCATCAGCAACGCCAGTCCTGTTCAGCTCGGCTTTCACTCATCCATTCATGAGGTGGCTTTACAGGGGGCAGAAACACCAGCTTTCCTGTGACCCCATGGGGCTGCACTGCAGATCAGGAAGTGTCGGGGCTTGGGGCTTCTTCCATGGGAGCAGGGAGAAGCCAGGCGGGTCCAGGGGAAACCTGTCCTTCACACACCAGCAGTGCCGTGGCTCCAGTGCTGCTGGCAGCTCCTGGTCACGGTGGCATCCCAGCAGCATCCCACAGTCAGCCCTGGTCACGGGCTGATGTGCAGGTGGAGGTCCTGAGGCTCGGAGGAGTTTGCTGCCTGGGGAGGTGGCGAGTCCTTGGTTTAACCATTTCCCGTAGACCCTGCGTGTGGCCTGTCTGCCTGCATGCCGGGTGGGAGCACAGTGCAGCCGATGTTTTGCCGGCAGCCGTGGGGCTGTGCCCAGACCTTTCGGGGGGGCTGCAGCACTTTTCCAGTGTTGCTTGCTCGCCCGCTCCAGCAGCTGCCAACCAGCGCTGAGGAGAGCACTAGCATAATGCAGCAATTCTTGCTGCCACCTGGTTTTGGTGTTTTTTCTATTTTTTTTTTCTATTAGGAATAGAATAGTTCAGTTGGAAGGAATCTACACCCAGCCAGGGATCAGCAGCAGCAGGGATCAGCAGCGTGGGCAGTGGATGCACTCAAAGGCAGAGCGAGTGGACACAAAGCCTGACTAGGGCTGCAAATGAAAATGAGTGAGATTCCCAGTCTCCTGTTTCATGCTGTGCTTTGGGCCCTGAGCAGCAAACCTCAGCAGGACCCCCATGGGCAACAGCGTTTCTGTGAAGGTGTTGCTGTGCCTGGGGAAGGGACATGGGGTTCACTTCTGGCATCACCAGCGGAATGTTCTTTTGGTCCCCGATGTATTTTCCAATGAACAAAAGTGGACATTAGTGTTGAACCGGGGTTTAACAGGGTTGAACACAAGCGGGTTTTGTGAGGGCACACCTGAAAATGGACAGTATGAGGGAAAAATAATGGTAGGAATAGAAAATAATCTTTTAAGGCATCCTGTGGAGAAAACAAAGGGCTGTCTGGGTTTGGTTAGAGGTGAGAGTGACGAGGCCATGCTGTTACCCAGCATACTGGAGTATGGGGACCCTGTGCCATGACGAGGCAGGATGGGGAGGTTGTGAACCCCAACCCCCAGCAGGGTGGCATGTCCCAAGGGGCTGTCCCATGCTGGCAGCCATGTGTCTGGCAGGACTTGGTAGGTCTTGGCCATCCCATGGCAAATGGGCGTGCCGGTGGGTCGGAGCAGGGAGGGAGCCAGCTGCCGATGCAGGTCTTACACAGCAGCCTGCAGCAGCAACAATTTGGGGGTCCTGGAGCTGCCCCTGCGGCTCCGTAGCACCTCAGAGGCAGAGGAGCAAGTGCTGAGGTGCTGCTGAGGGTCAGATGAGCAGGGCAGGGCTTCAGTTGCTTTTCCTGAGAGCTGGTGCAGGCAGCGGGGTGGCAGTGGGGACCGGGCAGGTCTCTGCAGAGCTAAAGCGAGCTCACCAGTGATGCCTGCACCATCCCCTTTTATAGAGGTTTATCAGTGGTCTCTAAAAGCCCCCTGGGGCTTTTTTTTCTTAATACCACAGGTTTGCAAGTCTGTAAATGTCTCATCTGAAGCTGAGGTTACTGCAGAGCCTGCCTGGCCAGCCTTTGGGCAGAGGAGATGGTCTGCCTCTGTGTTCTCCCTGCTGGTACCTTTGGGATCAGCCCGCAGGCAGGGGGGTCTGTGGGCAGGCAGGGGGGTCCGTGGGCAGGCAGGGGTCACGCATGCCACAGTGCGGTTCTCTGGCCACTCCTTGCAGTTGGGCATTGGGGCACTCCGAGTCTGCAGGTTTCTGTGTTTAATTGGGTTAGGTTAATTGGCTAAGAGCCATGACCAGAACATCAGCAGGGAGAGGGGGGGTTTGCAGAGGGACGCTGCTGGGGGGGCAGAGGCAGGCAGGCAGCTGGCAATGGGGGGGGTCTCTGGACATAATGGGGGGAGAAGCGGGGTCACAAACCATCACGTTAAGGAGGTGATCACGTGTTGGCACTCGGGGATGTTCCGCATTTGCATTGCCATACTCATCTTTCAGAGGGCATGGGGCTCCTCAAAGGGTGGGACCCCAGAGGTCCCCGCAGAGGGGCTGTGGGGTGCCAGCGGGCGAGCGATCGGTGGCGGGTTCTCCAGCCCGAGAGCCATCCTCCCACAATGCCACGAGAGGGCAGCAGGTCCTCACGGACCGCGGTGGCCACAACTGCCCCGCTGCCATGCCGGTGGCAGGACCCCACGGTGCCCGCAGCAGCTCCGGGGGCTCGGCCAAGGTGTCCCACGGCCACACGCCTGCGGTGGCTCACCAGCCCCAGCGTGCATGCTTCTGGGGTCTGCGTTTGTGTGCTGCATCCCTCCCAGACAGGCTGTAATCATGCCTTTAGCCAGGCTTCCCGTGCAGGGTGCCATACCTCGGGATGGCTGCGTTCCCCAAAAGACAGGCAGCAGTTCCTAGGTGAGCCCTCCCTTGCCCTGCCTGCGTGTGACCCCTGGGGACATGGCCATTGCTGGCTGCGTGGCGGTTTGGCTCAGATGCTGTGAGCTGCGGCATCTTCTGCGCAGCAGCAGGGGCTAGCACCAAGCTTCTTGCACACATGGATGCGTGTGGCAGAGGAGCACTGCTGGCTCCCCCGGGTGTTGCTCCCACATCAGCCCCAAGCAGCGTTTGCCCATCGCTAACAGCCGGCAGCGTTAAATCTGTCTGAGCTCTGTCAATAGACCTGTTGGTTACCGCACTGACAATAACTCACTGCAAGAGAAATTCCCAGGCAAACACATCTATTGATTTTCTTTCTAGCTCCCTTTCGATGGATTTGCCAATAAATGGGGTATTATCGCACCAGGTAATCGACGGGCAGCCTGTACCAGGGGATGTGTGTTGGCCGTAAATCCCCGCTGCCCTGCCCGTGGTGACACTAGGTCTGTCCAGCCGGAGGGTGCTGTAAGGGGGAGGTGGACCAGAGTTGCATCTTCCTTGCCTGAAATGGAAACCCCAGGTGATAAATCAGGCCCAGCTGAGCAGCTGGTTGGTGTCGCTGGGGTTAACCCACTGAGCCTGGAGGAATCCTTACCTGGGTCTGTTCCTGACCTTCCCTTTACGGCTTCAGCTGGGGAGCCTTCCCCCCTCCTTCTTCCAAGCTTTTCTGCTGTTGAAGAGCTACCACATCCTACCCCTGATGTGGCTGCATTCTTGTGGTAAGTGGAGTGATTCCCAGTTTTGGAATGACTGGGGATCTTTTGGAAGAGGCGCTGTATAAAATGCTTGACCACTAGCAAACCCCTCACCTCCTGGGAGCCCTCAAGACAAAATAGCATTCCGATACAAAAGAATTAGGTATTATGCTTTTGTTATTGTTACAGCAGTGGTGTTATCGTGCTTCCCTCTTGTCCAAGCACCAGGAGGTGCTGCTGGTAACTCTGGAAGCATTTCCCCACATCTGCAACCGCTGCAGGGACCCCTGTGTGCTGTGCAGGCCATCATCTCGTGCTGTGGGGTTATTAAATCCTGGTGGAGCACCGAGACTGAGCCAGGCACCCCGACAGGCGACCCGTACCTCTGCGCACCCTGCGCTGCTCTTCCTCCCTTACTTACGCAAGGCTTGACGCTTAGCGGAAAGCTGTTACTTGTTTTGTTGTGTTGTTATTGTTTTTTTTAAATACATATTTCAGACAAACAAACAAAGTAATAACTCCCACAAGTTGCCGTGATGCGTCTAACCACATCCGCAGCACTCTGCTTCCAAACAGATGTTGCCAGGATTCAGCCGAATTGCCAGCAGCATTAGCGAAAGCATGTTCAGATGCGAGGGCTGATAAGGAATCCCTCCATCCTCGCTGCCTCTGTGCTGCAGCTCCTGCAGCCAAGCCTCATCCTCCTGCCCCAAAGGGACCTTCGGAGCATCCTGCAGGGGTGACCTGCGAAACCCTTCCCTGGGAGTGCAGCAGAGGCTTTGCAAGAACAATCCGAGTGCTCTGGGAGGTCATGCAGTTCTGCACGGGGCTTGTGCAATGTGGACCTGAACACTAAAGCTGGGTCTACTTGGTCTGGACTGGACCCAGCTTGCAGTGAAGACAACAGGAGCATTTCTGTTGGCTTCCCAGGCAGCTGGAGATGGCATTGCAATGGCACGTTGCAGGGTCTGGTTCTGATTCTCCCCAATCTGATGGCAAAAACTTCCTTTGACTTCATCAGGACGAGGGTTGGGCTGCCCGTATTTTCGTTCGAGAAGAAGGCAGTCAGCTGAGCCTCGGCATTGACGAACGCTGTGCAGCGGCTCGGTAATGGAAGCCAGACCGAGCCTCCAGGAGCATGCAGGGTTTCTCCAGTTCACTGTCGGGTTTGCTGTGGGGGGAGAAGGCTGGTTTCTGAGCCCCTCCTTGCATGCAGGCAGCTGAGCAGATAAAAAAAAACCATCTGCAGTAGGAGAGAGGGAGATGGAGGGACCTTGATCCCTTCTCCCAGGGCTGCAGTTGCAATGGCAGCTCCAGGAATAAAGGAGTGTGTTTTGGGGGAAAATACCTCCCGGCTCTGAATACCTCCTCTGGGAGATGCTGCAAGTGGTGGGTGTTGTGGCTGGGAAGCAAAGGAAGCACACTCTCCGTCAAGGAAACCACCAGCTTTCTAGGGATGAGCGCAGTCCTGAAGGCTGATGCTTTCCACCCCCCAGCAAGCAGATGAGGAACCCCATCCCCCTCGCTGCCTCTCCCTGGCTCTGGAGGAGCTGGCTCACAGGCGGGGTGTGCAGCTGGCACTCTCAGATAGATTTTAAGAGCAGAAACGAGGTGATTATTTTGTTAGGACTGTACTTAAGCCCCAAAAGTACGGAAGCTCCCAGGAATTGCTATCCAGTGCTGATGACTTCCCAGTGCTCGTCTGAATGACAGCTGACAATTTGGCATCTCCCTCTGCTGAGCCATGTCCTGTTTCATTTTCCTCCTTCAGAGTTGTACCCAGAGCCTTTTTCATGCAAGGGACCACTGTAGATCCCTCACCAGCACGCTGAACCAGTGATCCCAGCTGCAGTAGCCCCTTACATCCCCAGGAAGCCAGGCTGCAGAGCAATCCTTTTCCCCAAAGCGACTGGGGCTTCCTCTGTTCCAAAGAAGCTGAAATCACTGCTTGAGCTCTGGTGAACAAGCCCAGAAGTATCATTATCATCTCCTTCTTTCTCTTCTAAATGTGATTTAGTAGCAATGTTAAAAAAAATGTTACTCTTACCCAGAAGTGAGCAGAGGCTCGTGGTATCACCTTGTAGCATCACTTTTCTGAGCCACCTTGTTTATCGTGGGTTCATGGCTTGACCTTATGAGGCTTGAAGTTGCCTGGAGCTGCTCTTGCAGAAAATAATCTCCCCACGAACCATCTCCAACTCTTGTTTTCCATGTCTGTGCACACCAGTGTCTCCCTAGATGTTGAGCCTTGTCTTAATGTGTCTTAGCAACTGCCCCTGTTTATCCCTCTGAAAGACAGGTTGAGTGGAATTTGCTCGTTCTTCCCATGACAGCTTTGATGCCATGCACAGAAATGTTCCCTGACAGCCAGACAGTGGCAAAGGGCTGTCCCTAGCCTGAAGGGCTTCGGGAGTCATGAATGAACACCGTGGTGCCTCGTATTGCTCATTGACCAGTGCCGTGACAGATCAGTGGCATGTCACTGCGAGCCGAGGACGCTGAGACAGTCCTTGTTCCTCTACATTTCCTTCTTGGGACTGGGAAGTTGTTGCTGGAGGCAACAGCCATCCAGCCCTGGGTGTTAGGAACCTCGCTGGGGCATAGGATGGGGAAAGGTTTTTCTTCTGTAGGCTCATCGCCAGGCTGCGAAGGTTGGGCTTTACTGCTTGGATCAGCCCAACAGGAGTGTCTGCAGATAAAGAGTTTAAGTGTAGAGGAGAAAGATGGTGCTCAGGGTGTCACCAGGTGCGATGCTTTCCTTGTCCTTAGCGAGTGTTTGGACCTAGGCAGGACAAAGGAAGGCTCTCGAGGTTTATTGCCTTGTGATTGAGACCACCAGGAAATGTCACAATGGGTTTCAAAGACCTGAATATTTCCTGAAAGCAGAGTGTTCCCAGTTTGGGTTCGGTAACGCCTCCATCTATTCCCTGTGTGGTGAGTTTGTTCTGATACCTGCTTACCCCCTCTGCCAAGGGGCTTCATCCCACAGTGTCGTCTCCTTGCAGCCTCCCCTGGGTCCCTCTCACTGCCCTGGATAATGTGTCACCCAAAGGAGAGAGCTAAGGGCTGTGGGGACTAGAGAGGGCTGGCATCGGGGTGCTGGGGTGAGGGCGCTCAGCTATTGACCCGGTCCCTTTGAAGAGGTTTCTCTTTGGCAGGGAAGAGGTACTTGGGTGGTTTTGTTTCATTTTGAAGTGCACAAAGTGAACATGCAAGTTATAAGAAAGAAGAACACGGTCAGTTCTCTCACTCCAGAAGTGCTCGTCAGGAAATCTACACTATCTACCCCATCCCAAGCAGTGACCTGCACGTCCTGTGTTTTTCCTTCTCTCCTCGACCTCTCTGGTTTCCTGCTCCCACCTGGCCTACGCCTTCATTTATCCTGGCTGCAGTCTGGGTTTGGGCAGATGACTGTGCTGAGATTTATTTAATGTTGTTTGGTTTCTTCTCTCTCCCTAAACCAGAAACAACAGAGCTTGGGAACAAGAAGGAGTTGAAATCCATGCCCTTCATCACCTATCTCTCAGGCCTGCTGACAGCACAGATGCTGTCTGATGACCACCTCATCTCAGGTGTGGAGATCCACTGCGAGGAGAAAGGGCGCTGCCCATCCACTTGCCATCTGTGCCGGCGCCCCGGCAAGGAGCAGCTCAGTCCTACCCCGGTTCTGCTGGAGATCAACCGCGTGGTGCCTCTGTATGCTCTGATCCAGGACAATGACACCAGGGAGGTGAGTGAGCCGGTGGTGGACCAGCTCCACTGCTGTGATCCTGCCTTGGCCACCTCTTGAGTCTGCCTTCCTCAGTCTCTGTGTAAACGTTGGGTTCCCTGGCGCGGGGTGGTGTTTTCATGTGCATGTTGGGTGGGGAATGCTTCAGGGTGGTGTCAGTGATGGAGCTGGCAGACCCTGCTGCCCACCACCCACAGCCCTTGCAGACCTGCCTCTCCCTGCTGTCAGTACGGTGAAGGCAATGCCATATACAGCCAGGGCCACAGTCATTCCTGGTGTCCCCCCCAGCAGACACTGGTGTGCAGGATGTGTCCTGTGGCGGGGTCTTAGGAGCCAGGTGTTGGGTCAATCTGTCACTCCTGGCTCTGAGATCTCGGCCATAGCTGTGTGAGGGGTGGCCAAAGCCCTGCAGGGCTCCAGTGTGGCTTTGCAAAGTGTCGATGCAGAGGGAGGGAATAACCAGCCCCTTGGGACAGTCCTGCAGCCACAGGAGGTCACTGTTACTCCAGGAGGGACCCGCGGGGCTGGAGGTCACCCTTCCCTGGGGCTGGGCAACTCTGCCTCCTGCAAGAACTTTGGTGTTAATCCCATGGAGATTGATTTCCCACTTTCTCGCTTTGCTGCCACCCCCCACTCCCCTCCGCAGCCCTCTGACCCCAGTCTCAAGTCCAAAAATGACAGACCTGCTTAAAGTCACTTATTAGCACTGAGCCTGCACTTGATTAAGCCGCATGGAGCGAGCCAGCGTGCAGCAGCTGTGGGTGGGACGCAGAGGGCTGCAGGTCAGGAGGCAATCCTAGCAGATGGAGGTATGACCACCAGGAATGATGCTTCATTCCTTTCCCAGATCCCTGCCGAAAGAGCCCCCATGCTTCTCCTGGCATCTAAATCCCTTATGGGGACTGTCCCTCCTTCCCTGCTTCTTGATCTTGTTCCTGCTTTCCCATCTGTCAACACTCCTAGTCTTTCCGTGCAGCCATGCCTGACTTCCATACCTTGGTTCCTCTCTCTTTCCAGCTCTTTTCTGCCAACTCCCACTGTTCTCCCACTGTTCTCCCACCCTGCGTCATTTCCCCACCCATGCCTCCCCTTCCTGCTGGGCAATTCTTGTGTAGGCTTTGACCTGCCGTTATCAGCTTGTCCAAGGCACTGCCGGGATGAGGGATTACAGGTACAGAGGGAAAGCTGGTTTCCTTCAGTCAAGAAAAATTCACTTCCCAGGAGCAATCTGCAAGAAGACATCTCCTTTTGGGGTACCAGAGGTAGGTTAGCCAGCAGGGAAGGGGTAACAGTGAAAGCAAGCAGGGCCCAGCAGGATCTGGGGGATCTCCATGGACCCTGCCCACCACCAGCTGCTCTTCCTAGCCCTGCACCCAGGTGGCAATGTCACCCTGCCTCTCTGGCCCCGGCTGCAAGGTCCCATCCTCCTCACCTGTGCCCCCTGCCCTGCCAGGCTTGCTTGGGGAGCTTCCTTGTCCTGGGGAGCTGGAGCCTGTGTTTCACAGCAGCAGGCTCCTTCCCTTCCTCCCCTGGCTCGTGCGGAGGGCTGGTCCTGTCGGATGGAGTTGGAGGACAGCCCGCATTGTGCTTTCTGCTGAGGCGCAGGGAAAACCACCAAACCCCCAATGGAACAACCAAACAAGAGAAGTCCCAGCCATCATCCAGAGGTCTGCCTTCAATGAATCCTTCCTCCTCCTCCCACCTGCTTGCCCAGAGGTGGAGGGGCACCCTCGGGAGCCTGTCTGTGCAAGAGTGCTGTGTGTGAGTCTGCTCTGCATCACCCTAGGGTGCTCCCGGTCAGTGGTGTTGGGGTTAGAGGTGGCAGGAGAAGGGATTTGGAGGGTGCTGCCAGAGCAGGTGCTAAGGGAACACCGAGAGCTGGCAGTGAGCAGCGTGTGCCAGGACAGGTCACCTTGTGCCATCCGCAGCGGAGGGTCCTGAGGTGGGGGGCAGGATGGTCCATGATGTCCACTCTGAATCCCCTGTCTCCCATCAGCTCCAGCACTTTCCTTTTCCCTTCTTGCTCACTTCTTAAACCTCCATCTGATCTGCTGTCCTGCTCCCTGCATCCCTTCCTGGGCCTGGACTGGACAAAACTGCACCCACCCCTCCAAAGGAGATGGAGCTGCTGGGAGCCATGCCCTGGAGAGGATGGTTTGGTGCAGGGTTAGTGCTACTGGTGTGAGAACCTGTCCCCAAGCCTCTTGGGGCATTGTGAGCTTGGGGATGACGGATGCCCATGGGGACAGGGGCATGACCTTCCCCTGACCTTCCCCTATGAGCAGAGAGGGAGGGTGACCACAAAAGGGAAAGGGATCTAGGGACAGGGAGGGTGGGAAGCTGCCACCACCACTGTGGCATCACCCTGTCACCAAGACCCAGGGGTGTGCCCTGGTCCCCTGTGAGTGTGCTGGAAAGCCACCGGCTTAAACCACTGCCTTGCTCTGTGCAGCAGGATGGGCTCCCAAAGGGCAGGTGCTGTCAGGAGCATCTCATGTGCGGTCTGGATGGTGAAATGTCCCTTTTCAGCATCAAGTATGAGGTGGGGGGGGGGGGGGGGGGGCGGG
>WKFP01013036.1:0-33941 GCA_011057875.1 Pterocles orientalis
TGATACACCCCAGGATGCCATTGGCCTTCTTGGCCACGAGGGCACAGTGCTGGCTCATGGTCATCCTGCTGTCCACCAGGACCCCCAGGTCTCTCTCCCCTACACTACACTCCAACAGGTCAGTACGTTTGTTTGGGCACTGTTGGACACTATGGGGTTTACTTCCGCCTCTTCCTGGGCACATCACTGGGCAGAGGAACACAGATGAGTCTTCACTCTTTTCTGGGGTCTCTGCTCTGTGCATCCTTCCAGTTCCCTCATTTCACTGATCTTTTGACAACCAATCCCTTCTCTCTCTTTTTTGCTGCCCTTTGCTCTCCCCATTTTCTCACTTCCCCCTCCCCTTCTCTTCCCAAGGAGGTTTTATTTTTGGGGCGAGCATTTTGTCCAGTCCCTCACAATGCAATCCAGCAGGACAGGACTTGTTACCAGAGAGCAGAGTGCTGATGGCGTGAGACATGACAGAAATCAGTGCGGATGGTCTCTGGCGTTACTGTACATCACACACTGTCACAAGAGTGGCACTGGGCTCTGGGTGGCTAAGAAGTTTGGCAGAAGAGTGTAATCCCTGTTACTATGGAGAAGGCGAGAGCGTGGCTTGCAAAGAGTATGCCTGCAAGGAATGTTTTTCTAGTGCTATTGCATGGATCCATAGCCTGGCCAGAGCCACAGAAAAAGCTAATCCCTGCAGGGACTGTGGCTGTGATCAGAGACGTCGCGAGCAGAAACATTGGACCTACTCTTGCCTTTGCCCCAAAGCCATGGCTGGCTCAGTAGTCAGACTCAAACGTTACTGAGTGCGTCCCTGCTCCAGACAAAGGGGATCTTAAAGAAAGAGCACACAGGAAGACACATAAAAAGAGAGTGAAACTACAGAGTAAATAGAGTTGCACTGTACGGACCTGCTGTTCTAGTACAAAGACTGGAGTTCTGAAAATATAACATCCAAAATATTATAGCCAGACACAAAGGTGGATGTATAGACAAGCTGCACAATTAATGGGATTTATTTGGGTCTGAACGGTGGGGATGTCATGCCTCTAGAGATTTTGATTGCCCTGTTTTGCTATTTTCAGGCAGCAAAGAACATTCTGCTACTGGATACAGTGGTGTGAACCTACATTTCACTTTTTTTGTGGGGTATGAAAGAATATCTACGAGAAAAATTCAGGCTTTAAACAATATATGGCAAGCCATAATCACAGCAAGACTATGGTTATGTACACAACACTGCAGCACTCCTAGTCACTTTCAGAATGAGAGATATACCATAAAAAAAAGTTGTCGGGAAGATGCCGTCGGTGGATGGAGACTGGCATGTTATTTTCTTCTCTATAATGTTAGTGCAGTTGCATGCTCAGCTTTATTATTTTATTTCTACCCTTGCATTTAGGAACACAGGCACTGAGAACCATAGGACAGTGCCAGCAACAAATGCTACAGAGGAAAGTGTGAAAAATCCCATAATGAACAATGATGGAAACAGCTGCCCAGTGATGAAAATTTCTTTCTAATCCTGAACAATTAGTGGTTGGCTTATATCATCAAGCATGAAAGTTTGTGTCCTTTCTACATTTTTATCCAGTCTAATATGGCTGTGGATGTTCTTACCACCCATATAAATGTCTTTTCTTTTTTTATGCTGCTAAACTCCGGGCACCGATAAAGCCTGTGGCAAGGAATAAAGTTTTAGAGAGTGCATAAACGCTCACGAGAAGGAAGAGAATGAGATGGAGCAAACATATGATGTGTCCTACACCCAAACTGCTACAGAAGGGCTTGCTTTCAGGGTTTCACTGCTAGTGGGTACAGCCAGAAGTAAAATGAGAGAATGACCGATATATTGCTGAAGACACACCAAGATCAATCCAAACTTTACACAAGGCAGACTACTTAGATGTCAGCTTTACCATCAGAAAGCAGCCTCTCTGCTTGCAGCAAAGTGGAGCAAGGATGACTGTCACCTTTCAGTGTGTTAAGCTGTCGGTGTTTGTGCAGGGACTTACTGTGAATTGCTGGCTGAGCAAGTCCCTCCAGAACTCAGAGGTTAAGGCCATTTACTTTTATATAATCATGGTGGAAATACCTAAATGAAAGCTTTCTTTAATTATGGGGGCAGTCGGACATCGCAACAAAAGCTCAAGTTAATTAAGATTCATCTAGAAAGATCGTCTTTTCTCTGATGTCTGCAGTAATGGATCATGGAAGATTAGCTAAGACAAGTTAGACAAACTGGAGAACAGGTAGATATAGAAATGGATGAATTAACAGGGAGATGATAGACTGGCAAACAGGTAGATACTTAGATGAACAGATGGCTATATTTACATAACCTTAAAGACAATGCATTTTCTTGGTCCTGGGGTTAAGTTCACTGAGCATATCGAGGGCTCCCTGCAATCTTCTGATGCCTCCATAAGCCTCCAAGAGCTCCCCATCCCTCTAAGCTGCTACAAAAACATATATATATATATATATATAACTAGCTTTTAGCATAGTAAGCCCCTTGATTTCAATTCTGCTTAAAGCTGAACTCATGGCTAAATGTTTACAAGGTGTGTGTGTGGAGGATGATTATTGTTTTACAACACTCTTGGCATTTATGGACTTTACTTTGCCACACTCACAGGGTGGCTTTTTTTCAGTGACATTTTCTGAACTGTAACTAGGTTAGACTTTTGCATTTCTATGTTATGTGAATACTTTTCCTTGCAGTGCATAAAGTCCCCTGTGATGTTGAATCTTCTGAGTTTTCAGGACCAGCTGAGATTGAAAGAATTTTTTTTTTCTTATGGGTTTTGTGGGCTTTTTGGCTGGAATATCTGACTCAGTGTTTGATTTCCTAACACCAGATCAATCCATGAGTGCTCCGGGGTAAAACACTCCTTTGCCAGCTGGTGGCTAGGATCAATTAGTAACACTTAATTTTTTTTTTGTTATAATTGTTATTATTAATATGTGTACAGCAATGGTAAGGAATGTCTTTCTAACAGAAGTGCAGCTTGGAGGAAAGGGCTATCTCAAATCTTGAGGATGCTGAGAAAGAGTAAGTGCACATTAAGGACTTGCAAATTCCTGAGTTACTGGTGATTACAGCCTCAGAGTGTCCATATATTCGTAACCACAGAGATAGAGGCAGGTATGTATCCTTTAACCTCCCTCATTCATCCCTTACTGCCAGGGCTCACAAAATCACTCCTTCAGTGCTGGCATTTTTTGAGCTAGTCACAGTCTCAATCCTAGCAGCAGTTCTCTGGTGGTGTGCCACACAAGAGTGAAGCTGAGACTGTTCTGTGGCTATACTAAAGGAGCTTCAGCCTCCAGGCCTGGTAAGGCAACAGGATTTCAGAGACAAACCCCCCTGCCTGCACACATGGTCTGAGGCATGGAGCAGTCTGGGTCAGCAGCCATGTGGACCCTCTGGACTCCTCCTCCCAGAGTCATCCGGCTGCAAGGGAATCCCAGCAGGAGATACCAACAGTGGGTGCGAGGAGATGCAAAGAGGCTTAGCATAGCTCCTTCAAAGATAACCAGGAGCAAGACCCACGGGAGCACCGCTAGGAGACCTGCCAGCATGAACTGATCAAGCCTCATATCAAATTTTAGCTAAATCAAAACTTGCTGAGTGTCCTGATTGCGTTCACCAGGCAAGTCATCCAGCAGATGAGCACTCAATTTTTCAGCATAAAGATCTTCCACCTCCAACATGCCCTTGATGTTTGTCATCCAGACTTAAGTGTACAACAACTGTAGCTGGGTAAGACCAAACTACACCAATGCTAGAGTGTGGGTGCCCTGATGGTCTGGGGTATAATCCTTCTGAAGTGGCTCATGATGGACAAAGTCTGTGGACGTGGACAACCTCCCTAAGACCGATGGAGCAGGTTGTGAGCATGGCACTGATCTGGCTTACCTGGGTAAGGGTGGATGCCATTAGCAAACACGGCTTCTGCGGCGGGCTGCCCATTAGCCTGCGGCGGGAGGCCAGTGAAGCCATTCACCCCGATTGGAGATGGGATGCTAGGCACAGCTGGTGCAGTTATGCCAGGAGGCGTGCTTCCACCTGCAAGTGGGGAGGACACAAAATCAGAGCTGGTGAGTACTGGAAGCAATAATGACATAGAGAAAACCTGTGACACAACAGCTGTGAACACCACTCAGAAACCTTCTGATAACCAGAGAAATGAAAAATCTCCCAAGCTGTTGTGCAAAGAAAGAGATGGCTTGCCATTGTTTTTCTGCTTGGAAGGCATTAAGAAAGTCTTGCAAAACTTTCTTCAACAGAACGAAGCCTTTGCTTGGTGATCACTGTCTCTAGATTAGATCTGCAGCTGACATCAAGCAATAGAAAACTATAGAAATATCACACTTCCTCCTCAACTTGCTCTCTGGAGTATTACCTGTTTAAATTGCTAAATAAGCAGATGTTTCTTTCCTAGAAACCAGCACGAGAAGGAAATTCTCAGTCTCACCACCTTTCTACAGCAGTTCCTCTCAGTTTCTCTTTGGAGATGTCAGCTTTGTGGGTTTACCAATTTCCAGGACTACTCCATCTGCATTGTGTCATGAACACACATCTGATGTACAAACTCATTCTGGACCTTCTCAGCACCAAGGATCCTTAAAAGGTTTGCCAAGTTGATTTGTAGCCTAAAGGCAGCCAGTGATACTTTTTATTTTAGCATTACTGTTCGGACCAAATTTGACTTCGTAGAGTTTTAGCAGAGATCTCCCACTTGAAAGAAGCAAAATTTTGGTTGGATTTGTTTCTTTCATGAAATCATATTCCTTTTCTTCTTCCCAGATACATCCTGTGGGGGACTGTGACGCTGCTATTTCAGAAGAACAATTTAGTCTTTATTTTTTGGGAAGGATCCTGTCACCCACTGATAAAGAATTCTTAAATTTCTGAGAGGAGAACTAAATCCCTGTGCTACCGCATTGTCTGCTCCTAAGTATGTTTAAAATGACTGGGCAGTCTGTCCTTCTTGAAGTATGTCCAAGATGTTTTTGGGGACTAAAATTGAGTTCTCAGTAAGTGTGAAATTGTATATTTCTCTTGCTAGCTGACCTGGGTTAAGCTGAGACAGAGTTAACTTTCTTCATAATAGCTAGCAAGAGGCTGTGTTTTGGATTTGTGCTCAGAAGAAAGCTGATAAAAAGTGATGTTTATGCAGCTGCCAAGGTCTTTCAGCTTCTCTGGCTGTCTGCAAACAGGAGAAGCTGGGAGGGAGCACAGCCCCAGTTACTAGCCCAGGATTTGATCTTAGGTTCGGGACTGAGACCCAAAGTGGCCAATAATCTATTCCATAACATACCCGTCATGCCCAGTACATAGGTGAGGACCCACCGGAAGATCGGCTCTTTCGGTTCCGGATCTCTTTGGCTCTGGGTCATCTCGCTCCAGGTGGTCGCTCTCCCAAGGCCTTCCCCCCCACCCCGATCAGCTCTGGGTCTGGGACGCTCGGACTGTTTTCTCTGTTTCGTGAGTGCGGGTTCGGGACTCTCCCTGCTCCGGGATCATTAGCCCGGAACAGGCTGAGCCTTGGTCATCGAGTGGGGGGCAGTGTCACTGTGTATCACTCATTTGTATATGTGTATATAGGATTATTTTCAATATTATTGTAGTTTAGTTATTAAATTGTCCTTATCTGAACCCACGAGTCCTTTTTTCCCTTTACCCCTTTAATTCTCTCCACTATCCTCAGGCTGTAGGGCGGGGGGGGGAATTGGGTGAGTGGGTGTGTAGTTTGGCCCCCAGCCAAGGGCAAACCTATCACACTAGGTGTGAGTGGGAAGTTAAACTATCTTATTTTCAGCATTATCTTTCTGTGTCAGGGAATACTACAGATTGAAAGCACCATTTTTTCAGTAACCACTTTTCGAAACCAATTGAAGAAATTTTCTTTACCGTAGCAGCATTCCGTGATGGGTTAGTCCAATAACACACTTTAACGTCTGCTTAAATTTGTGTGGGTGCTTTAAGAAAGTCAATGCAGGTGCATGGCATGTTTTAGTGTGTTCTGATTTGAGCAGCCCGAAAAGGAGGCAATATTTCAGCTCTTTTCTTATACCCTGAGCAGACAAGCTGCTGATTCCTGTTTGCTTATTTAAATGCTGTTGGCCTTTAAAAATGCCCTCTGTGGAGGTACAGGGAGCCAGCACTGGCAACTGAAGTCCAAAGGTAATGCTCTTAGCATATGCCATCATCTTGCAAATCACAAAGGCTAGTTAAAATTTCAGTTGCTTTTCTGTATCTCTCCTTTATTTGCATAGACAACATAAGTAATTTTTTTCTAAAATTGCAGCAAGGGATTTGTGCTTGCTATTTTGTGCATGTCTAAGGAAGTGCAGGCATATTCATTGCAATTCTTCAATTTTCTTCTTATAAAGAAGCCCCCTGGAGAAGTCAGATCTGAAGTTGGTGTAAAACTGGCATAACGCCACCACAGAGAACAAGTGGCGGTGGTGCATGCCAGTTGTGGATTTCATCCCTGGTTTGAGATCCCCTGCTGCAGCTACACCAGGTGCAGATTCACAAGACGGAGGGAGAGAGGGAGGCAGGGACAAGGGACAGAAGGAAGCAAACAAACCTAAATGGAGTTTCATTTCTAGTCCCTCTGTGTGGTTAACAGAGTGGCAGAACCACTGCAGACCCAGCTTTCACCCAAATTATACCCATGATAGGAGAAATGCAAAACTTGAAACTTTCAGAGATGTTAACTAAATTGCTTCGCAATTACTGACTATTGTGTGATAAACCCACTCCTGATGGGGAACCGACAAAATGCCAGCAAACAGCATAAAATTTTTATGGTCTGAATTAGCCCCTCAGACCACCTACTGTACTCCATTGACTGCAGACAAGCTAGATGACTAGTTTAAACTCAATGTCTAACTTTTATATGGTTAAAACCAGGTGAGATGGATCCTGTCTCTAGTCTCTCAGATTTGCTTGGATCCTAAACTCTTTAAGTTTCTAGGTCCCATGGGAACTTATGAGCCTGAATGAGCTCATGGCCATGTCCCAGTGAACCCACCCACACTCCTAGAGGTGGGATGCACAGAAAACCAGCTGGATTAGGAGGCCTGGAGATACCAGCACAGAGGCACCGTGCTTAGCCAACACCTCCAAAGCCTCTAGAACTTCTGGGTAACTCAGTGTCCTTTTTCCAGCACAATTTTTCTTTTGCTTAGGAAAGATCAAAACACTTTTTTTTTTTCCAGAGTTCCAAAAACTTTTTCTAATGCCCATTTTTCAGAGAACTTTGAAATGTTTCATTTTCATTCCAAGTCAGAACAAAGATACACTTCAATGACTGGAAATCCTGCTATGAAGCAGAATGATCATTTTCCATTTGGCTTTCTGAATGCTAACAAAAGCCAGCAGGAGAATTTACGTTAGGCTTCAGATATCTCCTGGCTACTCAGAAATCGTTGCTAGTGTTGTAGGCTTACTTGCTCAGATGTTATGTCAAACATTTTCTCTGCATCTCATCACAAGCTTTGTGAGTATTGTAGTAATACAAGAAGTCATTTCCAAGTCTAAACGTTACACCCAAGGAATAACTGTCAATGGACATTTCCACAATCCATTACTGAGGTTTTTCATGAAGGAAGCTACCCATTCAAGGTAGGTCTGGAATAGTGCCAAAGTGCATAGGCTCCATGATTGAAAACATGTCATAAGGAGAGTGCAAAAACTGCCACCGTGAAAGAGACCAAGAAATCATCTAAACCATGATCTCATTTTCAATAATGACAAGTCATGGATGCTCTGGAAAGCATGTGAAAAATATGAGCTTCCCTTTCTTGTATTCTGACCGTAAGAGTTTAACAGTCCTCAAAAGACACTGGGCACACTAGAAGGGGAGCAGAGCTTACACTGAAGAAGGGCTGGGATATTTTTTATATGTTGGATATCATGGCATTTGATATTGATATACCAGAATACGATATACCAATACTGTTGTACTGGTCACCGAATTTGCTCATTCTCAAGACTTACTTGTATGCAAAAGAGCTTGTGCTCTTCTTTGGTGTGGCCATCACAAACCATTGCCTGGATTCAGCTTTCCAGCCCCTGAGAGCATTTGAATTCCAGGCAGTCTTTGTTTGATGTTCTCTCTGCACCCACCAACACAAAACAAATCTAGCTAATGCAAATATGATAATCTTTCCAGCAGCGGGCATAAAGGGTGCACGTATAATTAAGCCACTTTTCTATTTGGATTTGCAGTAGCTCCATTGACTTGTTGTTTATACATTTATTGTTGCGCAAACATGTATTTCAAAATGTGCGGTACAAGATTTCTGAGTCAAGCACTTTTCCATGGGTCTCCATAACTGTGTGTGGAACCAGATCTGTCTTTCTTTGTCTCCCATTTCCCCCCCTCCTATTCCAATGCAAGCAAACGAGCAGACAGGTATCTGATCCAGTAGCTGACAACATTATTTCCAGCTACAGATTGCAAAGAGATGCTAAGCTGTGTGTGAATGGGGAGGTCTTCTTTGGCAGACAGGTCAGCAGAACTCAGATCACCAGGAACTGCCCCCCACGCCTGCACTGCTGCTATGCCTTACCTCCCTGCCATCCAGTGTTTCTTAGCCACGAGGCATCTTCCTTGGCTGCTTTGTCAGAGGACCCTTTCCTGCTCCAGGGCTGGTACAGACATCTTCATGTTGGGTCATGAAGCTGCCCCTTTCCTCTCTTACTGCTCTGCTCTGGAGTCCCAGATGCTGCTCTGCCCAGCACTGCCTGCACCATAGATGACTCAGGCATAGCTCACTCCTCCCCTGTCTCACCCAAACCTTTGTCAAGCTGGTCCCCTCCAGGCCAGCTTGGTGCTTCAAGGTTCGCACAAGGGCATTCGTACGGCACACTTTTCTGAATGCAGTCCCATCCCCAGTGCCTCTCATAGGAACAACCTGCATCTACCCAGGGACCCTTAGAAATGGTCCTCTGAAGATGCACCTTTGGGTCCCCTGCTCTCCTACCAGACCCAGTGGTATATTGCAAAGCTTTGCAAATTCTCACTTCTCCATCCTTGCTCCTCATTATGTCCTGGCTCTGTTGGGTCTCAACCCTCTTGTTCTCCTCATCCACCAGTGAGTGCCACTCAGCACGGAGCACAGCTAGTCCAACAGCCTTTGACTTTGACTTTGCCCTTACAACTATTTCACGTTACAGATGGTGACCTGAAGCTGGCCCCAGCCCTGGAAGAAGTGGTAATGGCCTTTGTTTGCCCCTTTCCCCCTCTCCCAGACCACAAAAAGATGTGGTTGGCTCCACTCCTCATTTCTGGTGGCCTTCACCAGCAAGACCAACGTTTAATTAAAACACCTACGGGGGGAGAACATAACTGGGGGAGGAGCCAACTTGTCCTGCCAGGTCTCCTCTGGCATGTAGTCAGATTTTCCTTCCCTTTCCCCTCTCCATCCCCCGCCGGACTCTTACCTGAGGTTGGTGTCATGGGGGCGGCCGCCAGGCCGTTCATGTTGAGAGCTGCCATCTGCTGCATCTGGGCTGCGGCAAAGGCTGCCATGGGGTTCAGGTAGCCTCCCTGTGCCACTGACGCCATGATCGCGGCTTGCTGCTGCATCAGCTGGAACAAAGAGAGCAGGGAAAAAATATCATGCGGTCACCAGCAGGGCAGCCCGTGGCACCAGCACCAGGATGGGAACCCAGTGAGGGTGTGAGGCATCCCTCTGTATTGAGATGTTTCATCAGGCTTGTGGTGCCCCTCAGCCTTGGTCTTTTTTCTCGCTACAGGGGCCGGAGGCAAACTGCATCATTGTGTCTTGGGGTTTTTATGGTCTCCCACCACCACAATATGTTCCCCCCCTAATGTGGAGGTCTCCTGTGAGTTGCACTCAAGACTCTGACTCCCTGGCCCTTCCCTGATGAGAAAGGCAGAGAAGAGACTTCATACATTCCTGAGCAGAGATGTCTCATGGCTTAGGTTGCTTGTATCAAAGCTTTGGGAAAGCATTAGTGGCTTCTGATGGGAGACCAGGGTATGTTGAGCAGTGGGGAGAGGGGGCCACCGCTCCAGAGCAGAAAGCTGGGCTAGTTCCCTGGGGATAACGTGGTTTGTTTCCATCTGTCAGTGACAAAAATCAGCTTTTCATATGCAGCTGGGAGGCCTCTAGTGGGCACAGAGCAAAACCATGACCAAACCTTCTGACTAGATTACAGCACCTATTTCCAACACAACCAAGCAGAGACTCCAGGAAGAGCTATAAAAGAGAAGAGAGTTCCCCTCTTTAGCAAGAGCCATACTGTGAGTGAGAAAAACCCTTCCCTGTGGTTTTGATCTGGGATGACTTAATTTTATTTTTTTTTCCCTAGAAAATGATCAAAACGCTGCTTCTTTTAGAGCACCTACAAAAAGCAGAAATGAGGAACCCAGGCTATATTTTCAGGCTTTTGGGGCCAAAAATTTTGGAGCAGAAGGGTGGTGAATGGGCATGCATGCTGGAAATGCTTCTCACATTGAAACCAGACTTTGCTATCTGCAGACTTTGCTATCACTGTTTTACCCTCTGAACCTGGCACACAGTCATTACAGTTCATGTGCACAGTATGGCTGCAGAGGGCTTGTAAAACGCCCCCGGTGTGAAACAGCAGGCAGCTTGGAAGAAGCTGCCTCTTGTCTCCTTCCCTGGAGCTGTATGAAGAACCAGATGAGGTATGTCTGAGCCCATATCCAACCCCTACTAGTGACCGGTGGTGGACGCTTAGAGAAAGTGCAGGGGAAAAAGGATGAACAGAGAGCAAATCCTCACTCTGTTCATTCCCCAGCCCCTCGCAATCCATGCCTTGATGATAACGGTGGAGAATGAAACTGTTTTTCTGTAGGGATTTTAGAAGTGACTCAAGTCTTTGCTGTCTCTAGAACTGTAGTACCTGTGTTTTGCTGCTCTCTGTGACTTCACTCTCTCTCTCCCATCAGGAAATCACCCTCTGGTGCTGTTGTTTAAGCACACGGGACACGCTTCTCAGTATTAAACAGACCTCAAAAGTCATGGCAAGGAACAGACTGTTCCCTACTGTTCAGTTTAATATTGAAATATCAGCTAAATTAGCTGTTCATACATATGCACAATAAAACAAATCCTTAAATCACTATGCTCATTCAAATGCTGAAATTTGCTTGTCACCATCTGTGAAGAGACCAAAGTCCGGTCTCTTCCATTGACCTGCTGTATAACCATGCGCCACAAGATGCGTAAACTTGCTTTGGGTTCTCCAGCTGTAAAATGGGACACAGGATACCTGCCCCCCTTCAGATCTACAAACGATAAGTGCTGTACTAGAGCTGAGTATGGTTATTTTTTGTAGCCTAAAGAAGATTGGTGGCAAGGTGGTGGCTTTTCCTTTGATTGTTAATTACCCTTTTTTTTTTATTATACCCTGCATAAGACACTTTCACATTTTAATTAGTGATATCCTGTTCTTTGTAATTACTGATGGAGTGATTAGACAATCTTTTCTATTTAGTACAATGCTGATTCTCCTTTAAGGAATAAATTTGTTTCTAGCCATCATTTGAGTTTATTCTGCAGAGCAGGCACTGAGCAGGCGATCTTATGCCAGTGAAGTGGATGAGGGAGTCCATCCATCCTTAACTGGATTGACTCCAGTGCTGAGTGTGCTGACCCATATCTTATTTTCTGTGCTAGATATTTTCACCTGGGGACAGCTGAGGATATAACTGGCTGGTTGCACAAATGGCGGCCAATATCTGTGCCTATAGGGTCTGTTTAGCACTGTTGGTCAAAGCAGCATCTCTCTGAGGTGGACACAGTTTCAAGGACTGAAGACAATCCAGATCTGGCCTTTGCTGACTTTTCTCTGCGTTTCTCCAATGGTGACCAGAGCTGCACGAACGAACCCACCTCAAAACGTGGAGTGACATATGGCTGGTCATGTGTGTGCCATGGCAAGTTTGGCTGGCAGATAAGAGTCTGTTTTTTGTACCAGAGACCTTCCAGGGCAGGCAGGGGACTATGGCTTTTGGCATTTCCTCTTGTCAGATTCAGTAAACTAAAGACAGATAGGGTTTCCTCTGAGCTGGGCACTTGTTAGGGTTGATGTGATGACAAGCAGAGGCATCTAGACCAAGATCCACCTCTCCCTTCTATGCCCGTATGGCTCTGGGCAGATGGTTTGCAGCTTTGTTTCTCCTTCTTCACTCTGTGTGGAGCCCCAGGGGAGCAGTTCAGCTGCACACACCAACCTAGTCAGGTGAAATCACTCCCACCCCTTACATGGCCCTTAGCGGATGTTTTTGGACCTTGGTCGCCAGCCATTTAAAAGAAAAATGCTAATCCTTTTTTTGTTTGTGTTTCACCTGTGCTGCAATAGAAACGGGGCTCTGTCTAAAAGATACCACATTGCCAATGGTAGTACAAATGGTTGTGCTGGCCCAAAGACAATCTCCACTTTGCACTCAGCAGAGCTAGGCAATCGCTTGCGACATTATTTACTGCTTATGCAACTTCTGCTTATGGACGCCTCTAGGCTGTTCAGAGTTAGCTCCACAACGGCAGGTGCTCCTTCTGATTTGCAAACCAGGTAACTGGAGTATGTGGCTTCTTGTGTGTTCAGAGGGCTTATAAATTTGCACTGGAAGGTGCATGCTTGTAGGATTCACTCTGGCTACACACATGCTCCTTTTTGCAGTGTAGCGTCTTTCATGCATTTCTGTCACAGACCTTCAGAAAGAAGAAGGCTTTTTCCTCTTTCCTTATAAGAAGTACTAGACAACCTTAGACTTCTGACTAGTGCTGAAGGTGCAGGGCCTGCAGACTGAAACCTGGCGGGCTTCATTGAAACAATTGCCTATAACTGGCCATACTCCCGCAGAAACTGAATGAGGAGCTTGAGGACCAAAGAGCTTAAATTTACCTTAGATTTAAAACCTAACACAGTAAAAATAAAGCCCTAACCTGTGATTCAGGTTCTTCTGCTACAGCAGGAATCCTGCAGGGAGCAGCCACCCTGTTTCTGTTATGCTGTCCTGGGTTCAGCTGAAACAGAGCTAACTTTCTTCGTAACAACTAGGAAGAGGCTGTGTTTGGATTTGTGCTCAGAAGAAAGCTGATAACAGTGATGTTTGTAGATGTTGCCAGCACATTCAAGGTCTTTTCAGCTTCTCTTCTGTGCCAATGTCTGTGGGTACAGGAGAAGCTGGAAGGGGCACATCCCAAATACTAGCCTAGGATTCAATCTTAGGTTTAGGATTGAGACCCAAAGTAGCCAATAGTCTATTCCATAACATACACGTCATGACCAGTACATAGGTGAGGGCCCTCTGGAAACTCGTCCCTTTTTGTTCTGGATCACCCTTTTTGTTCTAAATCCCTCTGCCTCAGGGTCAGCTCTTTTTTCAGGTTGGCTCTCTTGGGGTGGCCCCTTTCACCGGGTCATCTCCCCCCGAGTCAGCTCTCAGTCTGGGATGCACGGGTTGTTATCTCTGTTTTGGGAGTGTGGTTTCGGGACGCTCCCTGCTCTGGGACCATTAGCCGGGAATGAGGTGAGCCTTAGTCATGGAGTGGTGAGCAGTATCACTGTGTATCGCTCATTTGTATATACCATTATTTTCAATATTTTTCTAGTTTAGTTATTAAATTGTTCTTATCTCAACCCATGTGTATTTTTTCCCTTTACCCCTTTAATTCTCTCCCCCATCCTTGGGAGGTGGGTACTGAGAGAGAGGTTCTCTGGGGTTGGCTCCCAGCCAAGGGTAAACCCATCACATATGCTCAGTGCTCTGGGGATACCCAAGATGCCCTGGAGACCTGGGAACCTTCCTGACATGGTGAAATGAGCTGGAGCCCTGGGCTTCATGACCCAGAGGATGTACATCTCACTGCCACCTTCAGTCAGTCTCGGGGGTAAGCTTTGTCTGCTCCAGAGCTGAAAGGAGTATAGCATCCCATATTTGAACACAGCCACATACCCCAGCTCACTGGCTTTGCTTCCCTGGCTAGAGAGGGGACTCCAACCACTTCCCAATCACGTTTGGACATCTCAACCCTTGACAATACTCTTTCCACCCTTCTGCAGTCATGTTTCCCATTCACCCCATCCTCGCTCTGGTCAAACATGCTAAAAGTTAAGAGGGAAGAGGAGAGGGGTCCTTCCCAACCTAGTGGCTGATGGCCACAGCCCAGCTGAGAGCAGTGGCATCACTAGGGCGAGAGGCAGGGATCTCAGTCACCTTGAAAGAAGCTGACAGTAGAGACCTACCTCCTTCCTCCCGGGGTGGCTCCAGGGAAATTTATAAAAGGAGACCAAGTCCTTTAAGGGTCACCAGTCTCTCTTACAAAACCTCCAGGGCATTCCAAATAAAAGTCACCCCAATCCTTCCCCATCTCCTCCTGAAGACAAATGTCCCATCCACTTTCTTTTCATTTTGGAAGAGGCCCAGTGTATGGTCCCAGTTAATAAAGCTGTAGAAAGCGTGGCAGTGACCCCACCAGAGGCAAAGCGATAGCAGCAGGGCCCCTGGGTATTGTGTTCTTTAAAATATGCCATTTGAAATGCAGATTTTCCCTGCCCAGGTAGGGGCCACAGAGCAGAGCACTAATCAGAAAAGCAGTAGCCTTATTATCTCAGGCTGATCCAAGGGGACGGAGAGGAGCTTTTCCCTTCCTCAGCTGAAAGGACGTATTTCCTTTTGCTTCTCTTACTTCCTTGGCATGACCTTTGCCTCAGCTTTTAAAGCTTCTTCCCATCCCAGGAAATGCTACCAGACTGGTTTATGCCTATGGATGGCACCTCAAGAGCTATGAGACTGCAGTCCCTATCCCAGGGCTTAAGAACCAATGGAGAAGCTGGAGGGGCACTGGTAAGGCCATCCAAAGCATGGGAAGGGGTGGTAGTGATGGCTGGTTAACAGAGAGATTGGAGGATTTATCTCACACACCTTTTTGCTACATCAAGTTGAGGTGTTTAAACTCAGCCAACTCCATCATCAATCGATGGATAGGCATCTCCACAGACATCCATCCTATCCTATCCTACCGTGGGAGATTAAGATGAAAAACAGCAAAGGGTGAAGTTTTGCTGCACAGCTGTATGAAAGCAAGAGCTTGCTGACACAGGTCCCTCTCCATGTCTTGCTGCTCTCTTTGCACCAGGACAGACGCACGCACAGCACTGCCAAGCACCAGCTCAGGAACAACACCAGTACAGGGTTAACCACGCAGCAAAAATGTGGTGCCTACTGCCAGCTTTCCTCCCAAAATGGGTTGCTGTGTGGTCTTCATCAGTCTAGTGGCATGGGGTGAGGACATGTGGCCAGAGGTGGGGTTGGGGAAGGGACATCCTCAACCTGGTCTAGTGGAGGGTGTCCCTGCCCATGGCAGGGGCGTTGGAACTTGATGATCTTTAAGGTCCTTTCCAACCCGAACCATTCTATGATTCTATGATTTTATGATCCGCCTCTGGCATCAGGTGGCTGTTAGATGGCAGGGTCATGCAGCTGCACTCTAGGGAAGGAAATACTGTCCTTTTCTTACACGGGGCATACAGAGAGAGATGAAGTGACTTTCTCTGCAGCCTTCCTTCCCCAGCCCCCAGAAGAAATACACGTGAAACTGAAGAAGGGAAAGAGGAGAGAGAAGGATTATTTCTGATGTGCACTTTTTGAAATAGCGTGATCACTGCCCTTGGAGAAGGCTTACTCTGAAGGATCTGATGACCTCCTCATTTTTTTTCAGTGTTATTTTCTATCCTTGTCTCTGAAACACGTGATGTTTTATTTGACTTTTCATATTCTTCACTCAATAATAATAATAAAAGCAATAACAGCATCCCACGTTTCCCACCTGCAATGATCTATACAAACACTTAGCTAATTAATCCTCATGGTATCCCTGTGATAGAAAGAGGTAAGTAAAGTGATCGATCAAGCAGTAAGAGGACTCATATTTGGTAAAACCACTGAACTGACAAATTCATGTCTGTTTTGCCTAACTGGTCACTGGGAAATAAAACCAAAAACCTCTCCAAAGTCTTCAAACACACAGAAGATATTCTGTAAAAAAATCGGAATAGTCTTTCAGACATTTTTCAATGTCTCATTGGAAACACAAATTTCTGCTTTGAAAATAAAATTTAAATTTGTTTAAGACTTAAAAAGACCTGAACAAATGTGCAACAGTTGTATTCATGTGTCTTAGTGTCTTTCTGAAGCATGATGCACAATAGTTTGTTTTTCTGACTTCTTGAAAACCATGGAAAAAACCCGAAACCTAAAAAAAGAAAAGCATACTGAGTCCAAATCTGAATGTTCGTTATTTCTGAATTACCAGGGAGCTGACCATCAGAAATACAATATTAGCCCTGCTACAGAGTGTTGTGGCTTCAAAATAACTTCCTTTTCTTGAACGGATCAGAACAAGGGCTTTGCATAACAGGTAGTATTTACCAAATATACTGTCCCATTTTGGTCATTTAAATATAATAACCATCATGTGCAGAAGACAGTCTATTTTCAGTAAATTTACCCTGATTTCATAGGGCTAGCTGAATTTTTTAAAATACCTTTCCAAAATAATTTCACAGTACAAATTTAATAAACATTGGAAGAAGTGATTCTTCCCTTCAGCACTACCTCAGGTCATCTAGCAGAAATATCCTTTCATCTTCACAGGAGCTGGGACAGGGAGGCAGAGGAGGGCACCTAGGCTTTTACGGTCAGCACGGTAGCCACTGCTGCCCTGACTTCCCAAGGTGATCACTTAGGGTGATGACTGAGAGCTTTGCCGTGCAGAATGTTCCCAGATTTGTTGCTGTTCAGGAGCTGCAGCCATTTGTACTTTTTCAGAGCGAGGGGAGCTTGGATTTACTGATGGGAAAGGACTTACTCCAGGCCAGAGAGCAAATGTTACCTTTGCCTAAGTTGCCACTGTCCCCATCTGTCTGTTTTTACTGACTAACTCTATGCCTGCCCCCTGCTGCAGATGCAATCACTCCCATGGCTGGAATTTGGCCAGGAGACTGTGGTTAACACTCCCACCCCATTTTTTTTATGTATACTTGATTTATGACTTTGATCTTGTTTTATATAATTTAAAAATTAAATAATTTATGCAGTATCTGTCACATTCCAAGGCTCCTTCCTTTGCTCTTGCTCGTCTCTTCTGCATTTTCGCACCTTCCCAACCCTTTTCTATCTGTGCACATTTCCTTTTCTGCACGGTGGGGCAGCAGTGACGTGAGACAGCCACTAACTACTTTCCACTTCCTTCACGGAAAGAAGACCTGCAAGAACTTTTGCCACTGTTGTTCATCTGTGCCAGGACCATACTGCCACCATTCACAGCCTGGTTTGATTTTTACAGCTCGCAATTTAGGGCTTGGCCACCCCACCTCCTACCAAAGTGTAAGAAGGTGTGCTGTGCTGCTCTAAGGTGTGCCTACAGGTTTGCTCTCAACTGGCAGCAAATCCAAGGTGGTGCTACCTAGCATCAGCCTCCTCCTCTCCAGGCTGAGGTCAGACCTGTACCTCAAGCTGGCATTGACTAAGGCTGTGGAAACAGCTGCTGATACCCAGCCGATGTGGATCCACAGTAACCCGACAGCAAGAAGGGCTGACTTTTGAACTAAAATAAATAATTGATCCATGAAAGAGGAACCTAAATGAACATAGGAAGATATTGGTGGAAATAAAAAACCAAAAAAACCCAAAAAAACCCCTGAAACAAATTAGTATAGGGGCTCTGGGAGCTTTAGGGAGACAGGAAACCTGACTTGCTTTGAGCTGCGTACAGGAAGGTGAGGTAGGTCTGGTGTGATTGTCACTGCAGCAGCACACAGAGTTAGTGCCAAGCTCTGCCTGGTCTGCTTGCAGGTGGCTCGTGAGGAGAGGAGGCAAAAAACATGCACAGAGGAGAACCTCTTTTGCTTCCTGACTTTTTTTGCCTCTGGATCTGAGGGCACATGGCTGCTGGACCCAAGGACTAGCTGCTTAGCTGATATGAGGCTGTGGCTGCAACCAAGGTTAAAGTTGCTTAAGCTGAGGTTGAGCAGCTTGGCAGCAAGAAGCATCAGGGAGCGAACTGTGACACAGCCATTTGCTGAGCTAGACAAGAGGTGACTTAAAGAGGGGTTGGGGCCCAAAGAGGTCCTGGTGGCAATACTAATGGTTATTGGTCAAACACTGATGGACTGAGACCATCATTGCCTCTCCTCAGTGGTGCTGCTTGGTTTTCAGATCCATGGCTGCCCACTAATCTCTCAAACAATTGCAGCATGTGGGTTGCTGCTTTTTGCAGAAGCTAATACATTCCCGGTGATGTGCGTGATGCCTTTCTGTGGGAGATTCAGCAAACAATTGCTGCTAGGGGACTTGGCAGCCTCCTCCATGGGGATGGACCATCAGAAACTATTGATGAAACAGCTCTCACAGGGCTGCTTGAGAACTCTTACATGGAGACATCAGCCGAGCTTGGATTGCAGGGGGACAGCTGGGAGGACAGGTTACAAACATAAATCAGAGGGCCCAGTGTCTCATGCTAGTCCTGGCCTTACTGCTAAGCACTGAGGCAGTTCTTAAACTTTTGTTACTGTCGTATCCCTGTGTGAAAATCCACGAAGAGACAGCACAAGAGAGAGCTGTGTCCCTGAGGGAGAAGGGAAAATAAATAAATCTGATCATCAGCTTTATTTGTACTTGGGGAAATGAGACCAGGGGGTCAAATGATTCACCCAAGGTCGCACAAGTTGCTGGTGGCAGTGGCATCAGCTGTCATCACTGTCCTGCTCTTGCATTTCCACTGTTTCACCTTCTCTCCTCTTGACTTGCTTTAGCTCTTTGACTTCAGTTTGGGATTAATAAAACTGCCCCCCCCTTTCCCTCTCCCCCTAGCCATCCCTCCATCTCCCACTGGCATTTACGAGGTGCCAATCATCCTGATATCTAAGACCCAGCAGTCCGAGGTGGATTAATCAGGACCGAGGGAACGTCACGGAGCCTCGGTGCTCCCTTCCTTCCCTTTTGTGTGAGACTGTGAGATGAAGCAGATAAGGAGAGACACAGATAGGGAAGCTGATTGAGAGACAGCATCTGAGCACACTCTGGGTGTACAGGCGCCACACGGAAATGTGATCCCATCATTTAGACAGCTCTGAAGTCCCTTGGGTAATTGGTGTCACCAGCTTGTCATATCCAATGGGTCAAGATCTAAAACTTATTCTTTCCCCCTTATCAGCATATTTACCAGGAAAAAAAAAAAAGGAGCATGGGTCCTATTCTGCTTTCACAGAACTAAATAGGAAAAATATTCATTGGTTTCAAGTGGAGCAGGAGCAGACCGAGGAATTGTTTTTACTCTTCCTTCAGCTATAAATCCTCACTCAACCACCTACCTTCATAATGTCCTGTATTGTCTGGTGAGAAATAGATGGAGTGAATTTTTGTGGTGTAAAAGTGCAGACTGCATCCTTTTGTATCAGTATAAACCTAGGCTGGCCATTAGAAGAATAGCTCTAGATTAAAAATGATGCAAGAAGAGTTTTTGGTCCAGAGCATCATGACAGTGGTGTCTTTAACACCTCTCCATTTGCCTGATCAATCCCTATGGCATAACTCTGGAACCACACCTCCTACCTGGCAGCCTCTGCAGATGTGTGTCCTGAGCTGCCCATGGGTTGTCTCCCATTAATTCCTCTGGTACATGGGAACACAGATGCTGCATCCCCCTGCCAGGCTGCTGGATGCTGTTCTGGGCTCAGATGTGGTTTGCTGTCTCTTTTCCCCTTTCTGCAGCTTTCCCTAGCCAGGGGGACAGTTAAATACAGCCAGGCTGGTGAGGTGACAGCTCTTCTACTGTGCGAGGAGGAGAGCAGGGGACAAAGGAAGAGACAAAAATTGTCTTTGGGAATAAAATGAAGAAGGCAAAATGGAGGGAAATATTAAATTTGTCCAGTGGGGAGAGGATAAAAAAGTCCAAAATAGCACCAGGGGATGCACCTGGGAGGAGAAGGGGAACTTCTTCTGTGGAGCTCTACAGCACATCCTCACGACTTTACACAAGGGGTAGGCTGGGTTTTACAGGTGTTTAGTGAGGTGCATGACACCCAGTGGAGGACAGAAATTTCTAGACCCTCAAGTTAAAAAAAGAACATGTGGATGTGATGGGAAGTCCGTGGTGCTAATGCATGAGAAGGAAATAGGCAGGGAATAAAGAAGAGCTTTGCTGTCAAGGTACTGGGGAGAGTACTGGTACACTGGAGTGTGATTACCTAAGGCAAGTCCTTGGGACTCGTTTAGAAGATGTTACACTGGAAAATGGAAGTAACGGTACTTCCCTCCTGCATACAAATCCAGCACAGGGTACGAGAAGTCCACATTTCACCACATGGTGGATGAAGTACCTAGATGCACTGTCACTGCCTGCAAACATTCCTGTTAAATCTGCTCCAGAGAAGGCAGCCGAAGTCACCTGCCTGTGACTGTGTCTGCCTGCTGCAGAAATCACCTCTGCCTTTGAAATATCTGATGGAGAGACCAAGTCACCTGAACCTGATCTTGTCTTGCAGGTCCTTGTTATTTGTAGCCTAAAGAAAGGCTTAAATCATACTGCTTTGGGCAGCCAGGACCGTACACGTGTACATGCGTGCTGGTCCATTTTAGTATTATCTAGCCTGCTTTCACCAGTCTGAAAGTAGCTCTGTCAATAGCTGCTATTTTATCCAGTGCCCACTCCTAAAACACCCTCGATGATGTATGGGGCAGCAGGGGTCTGGACAAATGGAGAAGAGAGCTACGTCCCATGTTCAGCTCAATATGTGTGATCTGTTAGCAGAGGAGGGCCAGGAAGATATTTGTGCCCTTACAAACCTCTGGCACCAGCTGGTGCTGACATGGGATGGAGAACTAGGATGATAACCTGCTCTAGTGGAGGGTGTCCCTGCCCAGGGCAGGGGGGTTGGAACTCGATGATCTTTAAGGTCTTGTCCAGCTCTAGCCATTCTGTGATCCTATGATCTGAATTCAGGCATATTTTATCCAAACCCTCAAAGGCTAGTTATGTTTGGATTTGATAGGAACTGCTCAGATCCTATAGGAAGTGTTTTGCCTGGGTGCACGCATGGTCACGGTTTGGTTACTGCAAGAAGCAGGTATTACACCTCTGTGCACTCATGTAACTGGTTTAATGGAAAAATTGCTGGTTTTGCCTCCGCTTGGTTGTTGCTCTGCTCCCATGTGCTTTTTTTGCAGTTCTAGGCACTGTCCCTGTTCCCGTGATGATGCAGAGAGCCACCATTTATACTTACTGCCTGTGCATAGGCGCCATAGGCTCCGAACTGGATGGCCATGGGGTTGAACATGCCCATTTGTCCTGCCATTTGCTGCATGCGTCTCATTGTACGCTCCTTGTCCGTATCTGCAAACTTCACCACCAGGCTTGAAGAGGCTCCCTGCAGGACAGAAAACAAGGAGACACATGAGGGAATTAGCCCGATATACATTGGCTCACGCAGTCCATATATCTAACACAGATTTAGCAGCATGAGGTCCAGCTAGAGCTTTGCAAGAGGCTGAGAGCATCAAGAAGTAATGACTTGTGAGCTGATTTATTTTGATGGCATGTGTTTGCTCTGTGCATGCCAGGACCCCTGAGCTGGATCACCCTCTCACAGTGCCTTGTCTTGCAACCCCTACATTCAGTGAGAGATCTGTGCCCAGACTTGGAGATTCAGTACGCTGAGCAGTGTGTATGTTCCATCACAAAACAGCATCTCTTCAGCATTGGTAAACTAGGGGAGCAAAAAAATAGTACTTGATGGACCTGAGCCTCCTCATCCCTCTGCTCCCCAAAATGAGATGAAAGGTCAGTAGCTGCGACTCTTAAATTTCTGATAGGAGGCAGAGATGGGAAGAGACAGATCTGCTTAGGAGTGAAGGCACTGACATTTTTTTGTCTGGCTTCAAGGGCATCCTAACTTCACGGGCTGGTTGATTCCCCACAGCATGGTATTCCCTCGGGAAGAGGGGTGCAGGGGAGCGGGGATCTGCCAGCAGCCCCGACAGCGGGCAGATAGTTGCCTCGGGAGCTGGGCTGCCACCGAGCCTGGGGAGACGGGCAGGTGAGCTGTCAGGAGACTGAAAAAGAGCAGCTGTAATCATCGTGCTCCCACGGTACACTTCCCTTTTGACACACTGGTGTTCGCTGATGGAAATACAGTGGGGAAATGGTCAGCTCAGCCTCTGGCTGGGGAAGTAGAGAAAGACCAGCTCCATGCCAGAGGATCTGGGCTGTTGTGGGGCCCTTGTTTTGCTAGCAAGAGGTAGGTTTGCCTGGGATTGTTCAGGGGGAGTTTTATTAACCGGCTTATGCACACCCCTATGTAACTGTAACCAGAAAAAAACTGTCTTGGTGAAAGCAGAGTTACTCTGCCCTAAATTGGGAATAGCATAGCAAACCACGACTATGGACATATATATATACCCAAGCTATGCATATTCAATAGCCTCTCCAGATCCTCCGTTATGAATCAAGACTTGAGGAATTAACTTGCTAAAAAAATTCCCAAACAACAATCTAAGGCCACAAAATGAGCGATATTCCCCCGGATTAGCAAGCTGTTCTGGGAGGAAGTGATTTTCATTGGCAAAGAATCTTTCTTTTTGACCTGTTAGTCTCTCTCTAATAAATGTATAACCCACTCAAACAATGTGGTGGAGAGCAAGGTGTTGAAAGAAGTGCTTCAGGAAAACAAAGGGATGAAGAGATGAATATTCTATTCAAGGGTGGAGAGCAGTCTTCAGAAGTTGTTATAAGAGCAAAACAGAAAGTGGAGGGGAAGAAAAAAAATCTAGCCAATTTTTCCCTGCATTTCTAAGGCTGGGTGACTTTTAATTTTTTTTAAATCACATGATGTAGTTATTGATCCTTCCCCAAATCACACTCTTAATTGCAGCTCATCGACAAATGAATATTTTAATGCATACATTTCCTGCTAATTATCACCTGGACTAGTCCTTAATTAGATTTCAACACTCATTTAATTAACCCTGATCCAAGAGACTGTTTGGTAACCTGAATCAAATTATTTAAACCTATTTGCAACTGTGTTGGAGGGAAGCACTCGTCCACAGCAGACTGGGCTGTTCAGAGCTGCTGTTGTGATTTGCAGAGCAGAGGTTGCAGCACGGTGGGCACAATGCAGCATGGAGGATTTTGAAACTGAATGAAGTGAATGAGTATTCACCTCTGCAAATGGGTTTTGAAAATGTGACTTGCTTTAGCTGGCAGGACAGAGAAGTGTAAATAAGTCGGTGTCTTCTTTTCTTTCTATGTCTATTTTCCCTGGAAGTCTTAGGGCCAGAAAACTGCCTCAGGAAGTTGCTGATGCTTCACACTGTTGAGAACCAAGATATTGTTGTAGTTGTCACCATGAAAACATGGGTAACCTCCACATAAAGTTCTTGCCCCTGGAGTGTTCTTCCCTCCTGATGTGGATTGTAGTGACTGCACAGCAGCCGTTTGACCCAATGGGATCTAAGACTGCCTCTTATGAGATGTTTTTCTGGGTTGCCCCTCAGAGCAGGACTTCAGGTCTCTTTGAGCATCACTATCAAGGCAGAAAGGCCCATGGCAAATAGAAGCAAGTTAGAGCACACACTAAAGAGGAGAAAAATTAATGTTTTTTTAGGAGTGCTCTGTAATGAGATGCGCCTGTAGGTGCTTAAAGATACATAGCCAGTAGAAGTGCTGCATTGCTCTTGAATATGAAGACTGACCTTGGGATTGATGCTTTCTGTATGTGGTTCCTCATATGCAGCCCTTCCATGTGGCCCAAAGGAAATCAGGCATTAAACTCTGCCACATACCCCAGTGCAGGATTTTTGTCAGAGGAGACAGGAAGTGTCCTTCATCTGCAGCAGCACAAGACTGCTTTGTGGTCCAGTGATTCCCGCTAATCCTGAAGGTGCTCAGGGCCACGGGAACTGATGACATTCATCCATGGGTTGTGAGGGAGCTGTCGGATGAAGTTGTTAAGCCACTATCTATCGTATCTGAGAAGTCATGGCAGCCTGGTGAAGTTCCCACTGGTTGGAAAAGGGGAAACATAACCCCCATTTTTGACAAGGGGAAAAAGGAAGACCTAGGGAACTACAGGCTAGTCACTCCCATCTCATTGCCAGGCAAGATCATGGAGCAAATCCTCCTGGAAACTATGCTAAGGCACATGGAAAGTAAAGAAGTGAATGGTTATAGCCAACATAGCTTCACTAAGGGCAAATCATGCCTGACAAGTTTGGTGGCCTTCTACAACAGGGTTTTAGTGTTGGTGGATAGAGGAAGAGCAACTGACATCATCTACCTGGACCTGTGTGAAGCCTTAGACACTGTCCTGCCTGACATCCCGGTCTCTAAATTGGAGAGACTCAGTGGATAAGAAACTGGCTGGATGGTCGCACTCAAAGAGTTGTGGTTAATGGCTCAGTGTCCAAGTGGAGACTGGTGATGAGTGGCGTTCTGCAGAGATCAGTATTGGGATTGGTGTTGTTTAACATCTTTGTTGGAGACATGGACAGTGGGATGGAGTGCACCCTCAGGAAGTTTGACAACGACACCAAGCTGTGTGGTGTGGTAGACATGCTGGAGGGAAGGGATGCCATCCAGAGGAACCTTGACATCCTTGAGAGGTGGGCTTGTGCAAACCTCAGGAAGTTCAGCAAGGCCAAGCGCAAGGTCCTGCATGTGGGTTGAGGCAATCCCAAGCACAAATACAGGCTAGAGAGGAGTGGCTTGAGAGCAACCCTGAGGAGAAGGACTCCGGAGTGGTGGTTGACGAGCAGCTTTTATGTGACTCCGCAATGTGTGCTTATAGCCCAGAAAGCCAACTGTGTCCTGAGCTGTATCAAAAGAAGCGTGACCAGCAGGCTGAGTGAGGTGATTCTGCTTCTCTGCTCTGCTCTCATGAGACCCCACCTGGAGTACTGCATCCAGCTCTGGAGTCCTCAGCACAGGAAGACATGGACCTGTTGGAGAAGGTCCAGAGGAGGGCTACGAAGGTGGTCAGAGCACTGGAGCACCTCCCAATAGGAGGACAGGCTGAGAGAGTTGGGGTTGTTTAGCCTAGATAAGAGAAGGCTCCAGGGAGACCCTATAGCAGTCTTCCAGTACTAAAGGGGACCTATAGGAGGGATGAGGAGACACTCTCGATCACAGAGTGTAGTGATAGGAAAAAGGGTAATGACTTTAAGATGAAAGAGGGTAGATTTAGGTTAGATATGAGGAAGGAATGTTTTACTGTGAGGGTGGTGAGACACTGGAACAGGTTGCCCAGGGAAGCTGTGGATGCCCCATCCCTGGAGGTGTTCAAGGCCAGGCTGGATGAGGCTTTGAGCAACCTGGGCTAGTGGGAGGTGTCCCTGTCCACGGCAGGGGTGTCGGAACTCGATGATCTTTAAAGTCCTTTCCAACCCAAAATGCTCCATGATTCTATGTTTTTCTATTAACCCACTGAATAACATCAGAAATGTCCCAGAATAAACCAGAATTTCCATGGGGTGAAAAGTGCAGAGCAGTTCATCTGGACTATTTATTGCTTCTACAAGCAGTTAAACTGTGGTGTAAATTAGCTGTTGTCTGCTGATGAAGGCAGCAGGTCCTGTCTGGTGGTCATTTATTAGTAATACATAATCTTCCTCTTGCTCTCTCTGGCTCTTGCACTGGACGTTGCATTTCCCCAACCCCCAAGAGAGTTACAGCAGGTAAGTTGATGATGTCTGAAATGCACTTTGGGATCTGTGTTCTAATTCTGCATTTACTGAGTGAAGGACCTGTTTGTTTCTCTGTCTTGCAGCTCCACAGTCAAAAGAGACTGTCACTAAAGTGAGCATTCCTGTTGGCACTGCTGCAATAGGCTACTTGGAGTTGACTTTTATCTCCTTTTTCAAGTGTTTTAATATGTACGGATGGAAAGAATAATATAAGGGCTAAGTAGTATTATGCTTTCCCTATTCTCTCTTGGCCCAGTAGGTCCACTTAGTATGACTATCTTGCTTTCCATCACCCTCCCATGTGCAGTTAACGAATTACTCCCCTTAGTCAGCAGTCAGATGCTCTCTAGGCTGGTGGGGCAAGGGAAAAGACTGAGGAAAAATCACCCTGTGCCACACTCACTTTTTAATCCTTAATCAGAGTCCTCTGTGGGAAAAACTAATTTCCCAGCTTGTCTTGACACATGAAATAAAGTCATTCTTGAAAATGGGAGCTTGACAGGTTGCTTGCAAAATTTCATATTCAACTAAAAATGAAATATCCATCCATTGGTATTTCATTTAAAGGCAAAGGAAAGTAAATCTTTGGCCTGGTTGCTGGGAATGTTTCCTGTTAGTTAGTGCTTCCAAGCGGAGTGTATACACAAATTAAGCAAAAGCTTTTCAGGAGACCAAATAATACTCCATAGCATCAGGGAAACCTGCTTCTTCCTAGAACAATATTCGTAGGAAAATCACAGAATCACAGAATGTTAGAGATTGGAAGGGACCTCGAAAGATCACCTAGTCCAATCCCCCTGCCGGAGCAGGAACACCTAGATCAGATCGCACAGGAACGCATCCAGGCGGGCTTTGAATGTCTCCAGAGAAGGAGACAAGCATGCAGTTAAGTACTTTGCTTGCAAGGGTGTCTCTCTCATACAGGTGGACTTTCACATATTGTTTAACTCAAATGGGACCAGTTCAAAGTTCTGGGCCAAAAAAAATATATTAAAAAGAAAAAATAAAAAGGCTTGTTACATTAAAGTTCCAGCAACTAAAGCTCTTGAGTACAGAGCTCTGAATGTGTAGAACCTGCTATGTAAGTTCCAAAATGTCAGCTGTGCACACCAGCTTAGACCCCTAAATGAATAGGTGCTGCTGGACACTACTCATTTGGGCATTCAGACTACCTTTGTAAGTGTCCTGATGTGAATGGGATTGCTTGTGTGGGAAATTTTGTGACTGCAAAGCAGAGCTGGAAGGATGCTAATTTACAAATCCTTGACATTAGGGTCTGAAAGCCAAATGGGGATTTCTTGACTTTGGTCCCTATCAGATCAGGCCTTTTGGTGTGATGTCTCCTAAGTTTGAAAACAAAACCAGATATTCTTTTTTAAATGTCTGTGTAGCTCTGCTGAAAATTAGGCTGCTGAATCAGCCAGTGGGAGCTTGACCCCAGCTTGGGATTTTAGACAGGCAAGAAACAACTGTTGAGTTAAAACTGCAGGTCAGAGAGAATTTTAGCTAGGTAGGAATGTCATTACTCATGCTGGAAGATGGCCAGAAGACCAGGACTAACATCCCTCCCCTCTTGTGATATGTGCTGTATTTTTCTGTACTCAGGGCTTCAATTTCATGTCTCATCTGAAAGATGAGTAGCATGGCAGTCACTAGGAGCGATTTCCACTGTACAGTCCAGAGAGCTGGTTTAGACACACTTGAGATGAGAGTGACAGAGACTGAGTGGAGAAAGGAGGCATTCATCTAGGGCTGGAGTGACAGACTCTTTGATACTGCTGGTCCCTTGGTGGAGGGGATACTTCATGCAGTGTCTAAGCAGAGAGAGTTGATGCAGGTACTTCCCTTCACAGGTCTCTGGAGCTGTTATTTATTTGTAGTGGAAGCTTGATTTAGTTTTCACTTGCCCATACACTACTTAGCAGGTGTCTCTCTGAGCTAAAGTTATTGCTTTCCGCAGGGCAACAGAATCATTGACTCCTAGTGCCACTGTGCCCGATTCTAATTAGAAATAACTCCATATATAACCCGGGTACTAGTATGCCCCTCAAATCAAAGCCAGATATCCAAACAACCTAAACTTCAAAGCAGAGTTCTTCAAGCAGAGATGCATTTTTCAGCTCAGTCTATGGATGATAAAAGTCTGCAGAGAATCATTCACCTTCCTTAATACATTATGAAGTGGAAAGTGTTGTTATACAGGTAGACTGAAAATTCTTACCTGCTATTTAGGAATATGAAAGCAATAAATAATTCTTTTTTTTGTTCTATTTGAAGAAAAACTTAAAGCCTGTAGCTCAAAAGAAAATATTCTAGGTTTCCATTTCCCAATAAGAGTAACATGGTTTGGAAGACAAAGTATGTTTTGTTCTGTATTTACTAAAAATACACTTTCCTTGAAAATATTCTTATGGCAACAACGGATGACTTGATGCAATTTTTTAATAAATTATTATTAAGGAAATGTTGGTAGCTGCAACATAGACCCCTGTGAAATCTAGTACCTAAATGATCTCTCCTTCTAGCTGAGAAGGCAAGAATGAAAACAAGAGAAGTGGAAAAATTCCAGAGTCATAAAGTGAATTGTCTATTGTCACAGCAGGGCAGCATCGCAACCAGGTATGGAGCCCATGATGCTTCGGGACTCTGCTCACATGAGTTTCACTCTTCCTTGGCAGTTCAGGGTGTGGACCTGAACAGCCTGAGATGACTTGGAAAGAAACTGATATTGAGGAAGGGCTGGCAAGCTGGGGAGATACATTTCAACTGTGCATGTGACATAAAAGAACATTTCGGCAACACTGAGTTGCAAACACACTGCACACACCTCGGTGTCCCAGATCCCTAACATGCTGTATGACTCTAGGCTGTCATGGAGTAAAGCATGTAAGTAAGAAGTAAGACAGTAAGAAGTATCTCCATTTTTGCAGCATATTTAAGCTAAAGATCTCCAAGCAGTGCACAACTGCAGGGTCATTAATTGATAAATAATTCTGCTTGCAGGGAAGTATAGCCCATGCTTCAGTATGGTTAAATGGTTGGACACCTGAAACGATGAGACAGCACAAACTCGGTGAAGCTCTGCTGGTTTTGGTGGAACAAGAAGATGTTTCGTGCTGAAGGATCTGCCCTCACTCCATTCCACCCCACCAAGACTGAAACATGTCTCTTCACTGCTGCGTGAGAATTCACAACTGCTGCTCCTTCCCCTCCTTTGGGATGGGAAGGCAACCATATTGCCCTACCTAGTTTCCCTTGCCAGGGGATGTCTGAGGCAAAGTCATTGGCATCTGGTAGGACGCTTTATGAATTTTTGCAGAGTTCAATTAAAGGTCTTATCTAAAATTACTGTTTTGATTGAAATACATCTTTGCCCTTTAAAAATTCATTTTGATCTTTGCAAAACCTATTTGGGCAATAGTTACTGAATCACTTCATGATGGCTATGTTTTGGATAGGGATAGAAATCTACAATTACTCAGGTCTTTCAGTTTTCCTTGCAAGAATGGATGCTGTCACTCTAGAACACACACCTGAGCAGGTCTGGGAAGGAGTGGATTAAAGGGAAACAAGCAGAAGCATCCGGTGATTTAATGTTGATACAGAGTCCACTTAAATGAAAGGGAAGATCCCACTGATGTAAACAAGGCCAGGCTGGATGGGGCTTTAAGCAACTTGGTCTAGTGGGAGATGTCCCTGCCCATGGCAGGGGGTTAGAATTAGATGATCTCTAAGGTCCTTTCCAACCCAAACCATTCTGTGATTCTGTGATAAAGGTTTGGAAAAAAAGTAAGGGAAAGGGAAGAGGGAGGAAGAAAGAAACACCCCGAAAGCAAGCAGAGAGGTAAAGACCTAATGCTGACATCTTCATTCCTCTCCCCAGTGAGAAAAGCACTTCCTTATCAGAGGAAGGTGGAGCTCCCTCCGGTAGGCTGGGAACAGCCCTGCCAGGCAGGGAGGATTTTATTATATTATCATTGTCTCTGATATCCCAGAAAGGTCAATGCTTGTGAATCATTTCAGTCCCCACAAGTCCTAATCTCATCCAAGCCCTGAGTGCAGCAAGACTCGCGGGGGTTGCTGCTGGCACCAGGACTCGGGCAACACTTGGTGGTGGTCCAGTCCTGCTCCTGCTTTCCCTCAGCCACCTCCATGGCTGTTGATTTAGTTCCCAGTTTCTCCTGGGCCCATAAAGAGATGTTAAGATGCAAATTAAATCCTTTTATCTAGAGCAAGCCTACGTGGCTCACGAGCAGTTATCCCTCTTATCCCATTCAGAGGCAATGAATACTGTGGTTTGGAGGGAGCAGGGAAACCCAGGGAAGACAGCGAGGTGAAGCCTGTAAGGTCCCATGGGTCTCTTTGTTGTCCTCCCAGATGCCTGTGCAGCTATGCAGACGTGACTAGACAGGTAAAGGCCATCTTTGCACCAGTATGATTCATACCCTGTGTCAGGCATCCGGGCTGCTTGGATTTCTATTCTGGGACCAGAAACACTTGGAACTAGATGATCTTTAGGGTCCCTTTCTGCCCTAACCATTCTATGATTCTATGAAACATGATTTGTTATTTCATTTATGGAACAAGGGGGAGGAAGGGAACATGGTCCTGTGATATTATTTTTAAAATAAATAAGTAAGGGAAATAATGGTAACACTGGGAAACTGCTGGCCCAAAGGTCGCAGAATCAGCTGTCTTGGTGACAGCAGTGGGGTGGGATGGGCCGATAGACCTCAGTCTCCCTCCAGCCAAAACACCCTTCCCAAAGGAAAGCGAGGCTGAGCTATTAAGAGCTGTTGGATTTTGATGGAAGAAACGACTGCAAGTTAACATCTAGGTTTTACACATCCATTGCTTTTTTTATCCCAAAGGACAACACATGACTTTATAAACAGTGTAGCATATTTAGAAAAATCACTCATTATTGGAAGGAGGAGCAGACCTACTGCTGGTGAGTTACAAATGAGTTCCTAATGTATTATTATTATTTTAAATAGAAGGAATGGGTGTGATGTGTCTTGCCCTGAGTTAAACAAGGCAGTCTGTGTGTTATCCAAAGACGTTGCATGGAGTGCATGTTCTATGGAAAGCAGATGATCAACGGCAAAGAGAAAAAAATGGGTGTGGGTTGGCCTCTCCATTCTCTTCTGTCAGCTTCTCCAGGATCAGCACTGTAAAATGAGGCCTCAGCTTGCTGCATTAATTTGAGCATACAGACATGCATTGACGATACCCCACTGTGCCCTAGACTTTGTGACTTTGGGCAAGTAACTTTAGGGGAAATTCGACTGCAAGACATGAAGTGCACTTAGATGCTGAAATCTCATCAACTTTCATCTGAAATTAGCTTTGAAAAATCCCCCCTTTATGTTTCTGCGTTCAAGTAAAAGTAAAGTTTAATGACTTTTCCATTTCCTATTTACCCTGACAGCCTGAGCGGGTCAGTGACTCTCTGTCTCTCTACTGACTGTCAGAAGTCAGCTTTTACTAACTGAGGACTTGAGCCAATGCTGGAATCTAAATGAGAGTAAATTTCATTGGTAATTGATGCTCTGAATCATGGTCTGTTTAATTATTATCTGTTTGTGTTACTGGTTTGTCTTGGTTTCTGTTTATGTTGCCTGGATATTTTGAAGACATCCTTGGGAAGTGAGATGGTAGACTGACGGCTTCAAGTTTGACCTTCTTAATTCTGTGTTTTCCAGATTATATTAAATACTAAGATTTAGATTCTCAAGGATCCACCTGTTATTACTTCTCTATTGGGAACAAGAACAAGAGTTGCTTTAACTTTGGCTGTGAACTGGCTAAATGTACTCATTAGTTGCATATAAGACCAGTTCGTTCCCGGACATTGTGTTGTTGCTTCCTTTGCTTATCTCTTGTGTTTTGTCCCTTAGAGAGGCATTTGGATGATGTAATTGCAGCCATTCTGGGTATCTATTCTAAACCATCAATGACTTGAGTCAGACAGATGTCTCTCTGAGGGCCTAGTCTCTCTCCACCAGGTGTAACAGAAGTATAGATGATAAGGATTACAGATGACCCTGAAGTTTTGTACTTTGACCAACACTTTGATGTAATTCAGCTGGGTCAGCCCTGGCCATTAGTCAATAAGTTGCTGAGTGTGGGAACGTTGCTGTAAGAGGTTTGTATGGTGCTTAGCACACAGCAATTCTATGTGAGATCAACAATGACCACATACGGGGAGGCACTCTTTATCAGGGAGTGTAGTGAGAGGACAAGGGGTAATGGGTATAAGCTAAAAGAGGGCAAATTTAGGCTAGACATTAGGAAAAAATTTTTCACTATGAGGGTGGTGAGACACTGGAACAGGTTGCCCAGGGAGGTTGTGGATGCCCCATCCCTGGAGGGGTTCAAGGCCAGGCTGGATGAGGCTTTGAGCAACCTGGTCTAGTGGGAGGTGTCCCTGTCCGTAGCAGGGGGGTTGGAACTCGATGATCTTTAAGGTCCTTTCCAACCCAAAACATTCTATGATTCTATGATTTACAACAGTAGTAGTCTGAGAGGAAATCTGCTAGAGTTTCTAACAGGGTGAAGAGCGTTCCTGTTGAGGTGACACCTGCAAACGTGAAGCTGGGGCTCCACACACCCAGTTCACAGATTTGCTTGACTTCCTGAAGATGTGTTTTGCTGGAAGTGGAATATGCCACAAGTTTTGAACTGCAGTCAAACTCCTCCAGTTTTGTGGAAATGAGAAACCCTCCTTCTGAGCACTATAGGCTGCCATGAGCCTGAGGGGAAGGGTGCAGCTGGATGTGTGCGTGTATTTGCAAAGACGGGAGGAGAGACAGGGAAAGTTTCTCCTATGAAAGAAATGATCCAATTTGAAGCAAGTCCCTCATGGGAAGAGCTATGACAGAGGCTGCTCTGTTCCTGTTAATTTTCACAGTGCAGCTGTCAGCGGGTCTGTAAATAGTACTCTGCGAAGCCAACACTTCCTATCCACACATCAACCATTCAATTAACAGAAGAACAGAAGAAGGAAATAAAGTGCACCACAGCCTTCTATCATGGCTTTGATGTTTCCCAGCAATTTATGAAAGTGTACACAAATCTAATTACAAGCCCCACTGCTTCCCATTTACATGGAGCTCCTCAAGTTCAGAGCTGTTTATATCAAAATAATTGTTAAAAATACCTCAGCTGATCTACGGCATTGTGGCCCCCCACTCACCGGAGCCGCCACACTGCTCCTCCCAGGGAGTTTCTGCCGACTCAGCACTTTGGTGCCAGCGTGCGTGCACAATAACAGCCGCCTCCCCGCCGCTCTGCAAACGAGGCACCCAGGCTACAACTTCATCATGCCCGCAAAAGGCCTGTTTTCCTTCTTTCCTCCACCTGCTCAGAGCTCCTTCTGCAGACTCTCACTGCTTTCCTTTCCATCCCTAATTCACCTAAACATTTCTCTGCTGTGTTGACAGGGGGTGAGAACAGCTGCTCGGTCAGTTTCCATAATGGGACTGTGTCTGAGGGCAACTTCACAGTGCTTTGCAAAGTTGTAGCTGCACCGTAGGAAGGCACAGCAATAATAATAGCAGTCATAAACGTGAGCCAGAGTTGGTTTCCTTGATGGGGTGCCTGAGCATCCGATAAAGTGGGAACCGGTGCCCTGTTTGCCATTAGTTTGAGAGAGGACCACTGCACATGATGTGCTGATAATGACACTTGTTTCTTGGGACGATTTTTTATAATCTCATATTTACTTGGTAAACTAAACAGGTAAATAATTTCTGCATCTTAAATAATGGCAAAAATCTCTCGTGGTATGAGAGGGTAGATAGTACATTGTATAAGGCAAGAAGAGAATCCCTTCATCTGACTGTTAATTGTGTTTGGCTGGGAATTTCAGTCCCATGAGTAGGCTTCAAAGGGACATGGTGGGTGGAAGCTGAAATTCAACCTTTTTCAAGGTGTTGTATCATTCAGATTTTCCTTTAATAATAAAAAATTTGTATGACAATTAGACATCTAACTGATCTGTCACACAACAACTGAGCAGTAATTGCGTAATTTGATACAGGTGATTCCTGAACGGAGATTTAAAGTTGCATTTATCACTTGTTGTTGATAAAAGCTGCATAGAAAATGTTGAAATGAAAGCCTGGAAGTTAACAAAGTTTTGGGTTGCAGTGCTTTTTTTTTTTTTTTTTTTTTTTTTTTTTT